>JAGVSP010002625.1:0-37508 GCA_022494985.1 Micrasema minimum
TTCAGAGATCCAGCCTCGCGGATATATTAGCTTCAGAAGTAATATCATATGCGCCGCTCACTTCCGATATCATATTTATTCGCCTTGTGTCAACATTTACCCCCAGCCACCTCTCGGAGCAAATAATAATATTGCATATGGTTATTTGTACTACGAATCCGATATCGGATCTTGTATTTATTCTGTTGCGGCAGAAGGGTTGGATATTCATACTAACTTATTGTTGAAGGCGTCAAAACTCAAACATATTTTGGTACGTGTTGTTATTCCGTTGCTTTGTAAATTGAAAATATTTATCGCGACCAACGTTTCCATTGTCACCGCTTGTAATTAAATTGTATTTATTCGCCTAATGTTTGGAAATAATGTTTGTAGATTCTGGTGCAAGGATTTGTTGTTAAAAATGATTATTTAACTTTAGTACCGCCGCGAGTTTGCGCAAAAATAAAATTTTAGTACGCAGAGCTGGGAAAAATAAATTCCCCAAATGCTTCATGATAAACATCTGAGATAAGCACAAAGCGGAGAATACCCCTTTTGTCATTCGCGAGGCGGGCGTAAAATCTGAATAACACACAAATAAACTTTACGATTTTGTACACAATATGCGAAAATGAAAATTTTCTCGGCTGAGCTCTCTGTTTTATCATTTTCCACCGCGATTTATTCGCGGGGCAAACGTAACATAAACAAAGAGATTCCGAGCTGATGCGCCTCAAACCCGAGAGTATAAAATAACGTACGACCCGCGATCCCGGCTCCCGGATCCCGGCTCCCCGCTCCTGGATCCCGGCGTAAGCGCGCCGATATAAACTCGGGAAATATGTAGCGGCATATCGAACGACATAAAATCGGGATTTTCAATTCGGTTTTGGGAAAATCATCACCCTTTTTTATGCCGCCCCATTCCGGCAAGCCGCCCCCGCAATATGCAAGATGAACGGTGTAATGGGGTGTAAAATTATTAGTATAAAGCTTCCGGGTAAGATTTCTGGGGGACTTCCTCTCGTTTGGCGTCGCTAAAGGGCCCCCTCCCGCTTATGAAATATGCTCCGTGACTTAACCCTATCTTTTCAGATTATCATAATGTTACGGCAGAGTATTACTTTATGTTTTGAAGACTAATTGAGACGTGATTGAGCATGACTTTTAATGGTTTAAAGGGGTGCACCAGAGTTTTAAAACGCTGTTGGTACATTTAATAATACATTTTGAAATAATCAAAACTGATATTATTCCATATAAGGTAAATAAATATACCATTGTACAAGTAGGTATACCTATTATTTCTTTTAGTCTTGTACAAATGAAGTATTCGTAAGATATTATTTTCTTAATAGTAAATGATCCAAAAGGAAAATTTCATCCAATTTAATACAATTCACTTAGCTAAGTAATAAAAATATTGCTTTTGCAGTTAAAAAGTTTTTATCATCTTATTTATGGCCGTTCCAATATTTGCTTATTGGATTTTCGCATAAAAATTTTCTTCCAATATTTTCGCTTCCGTTTGTCTCGTTTCGTCTTATTGCCTCCGGTCGGCACAGAAGGGGAGAGAGAAAGATGCCTATCTCAGTGGCCGGAGACAAAACTGCTTGTGTTATTATATGAATCCTCTTACGGATGATAAACTTTGAATAATATGAGACGGAATTTGCATGGATGGACTGACTTCTGCTGTTTTTCTTTTGGTGGATTTTCTTCGTATCTAAAGGCCTTTTGTTTTGCAAACATGAGACGTAAAACATGTCACGCAGTATTTTTTTAAAAATAATCCGACATAAATTAATAGAAATTTTGAACTAATTATGCATGATTTTATGATGCCTACCGCTAGTATATTATACGCTTCGAACAAGAATTCACTAGAAGGGGAATATCCATTCAAATTTTCTAAAAATATACGCTTCCTAGGGTTAATTGAACCGGGTTGTGGTCTAGTGGTAGATTCGAGGATTCCGGATTAGAATCTCTAGGTTTGAATCCCACTCCAGCACAACTTGTTTCCTGCTTTCTGGCACAGTTATTTCCGACTGTTTGAAAGCAGCCCGAAATTTAAATATTTGAGTATATCATAAGAGCTCAAGAATTTATTTTATCTTTAAAAAAAAAAAAAAACATTACAACACTTATTATCTAATTCCACCGTCTAAACACTCCAGGACATAAGCCAATACACGAAACGTGTGACGTAAATGTCTAGTGATGACGTAGATGCCTATTGATGACGTGGTGATTGACAAAGTGGGTAACTAGACACCTAGACACGGTAGTATTTTTCAATTATGGAATGTAACTTTTCTGAAATTCTTGTTCGAAGCGTGCATACCTGAATAAATTGTAACAGTTTACAGTTAAAAAATAACATTTTCTACATTTCCAAGTAAACATTACTATCTCCACTATGCACACTCCCCCTTCATAATATTGTGACATAAATCATAACACGTAATGGCTCAATTTACGATCCGTCAGCTTGTAATGATCCCCAAGACATTTGTCTGTCTGGGGAACCTCGGACCTACATAATATGTTCCTGGTTACTATTCTATTACACATGAATACATGTGTGTATAAACATAGATATGTAGGTTTGTAGGTACTTCATACATTTATGATGTATTATACTACAATATAAATTTTGCAATTATTTTTGTGTAATTTAGATCAAACGTTATCAGGTCAATAGCTTTTGAAAATGCCATTATATGTTTTGATATTCATTTGAAGAAATAAAAAAAAAACATCTTAAAAAGCGCTGAAAAGTAATATTGTTACGTTAAAGTCCCAATTTTTGCGAGCTTCGCTTTGGTAGGAACCTATTTATGAAGCTATGTCCATATAGTAAGTAATCAAAATATTCTCTTTTTAGGGTTAATTTGCACGTTTTGAAAGCTAATAATAATAATGAATTAAGCCAATTTATACACCTCCGTCTTTACGAAGTATCATCTCAAGGTGTACAACTAAGGTCTAATAGAATTATACAAAAAAATGAGTTAAATTAGAAGAATTAGTAAAAAAGTTCAATATATAAATAAGCTTAAATGGTAATAAGAAAAAATAAAAATAAAAATTATTTTTAAAAAAATGCACGTAAAACAATGTATTGTTGATAATTTCATTATTCTGATTAAAATATGTGCATAGGTGTTCTAATGTTAATGCGATGGACACGAGTTCTTCCCTGAAATCATAAGTCAACCCCCAATCCCCCTGGCATTTATTTATGATTATTGGATATCAGACGCGAGTTTTGAGGCATTTTCTTTCTTGTATATTCCCCCTTGAGATATTAAGCTATTGATTTACTCACCCCTCCAACCCCCAATACTTCGACTGATATAAAATCTGACAGTAAATATTACAATAAAGAATTGTAATGATGGCAAAAGAAAAGAAAAATATGCTTATAGGATTCTTTACGTGTTTTCTTGGCGCGAACGCAACGTAAGGGATAGAGAAATGGATAAACAAACATAATATAGTGTAAGGTAACTGCATATATCATTTCGTTTTAGTTAGGCGTCTATCGAAATAACAAATATTATATTTCAGAAAAAAAATCTTACGTAACTTTTAATATTATGTTCATATATGTACGTACGTAAATCGACTTAAAGGTATTGAGTGAATTTGTTGTCATGGTTGGGTTTGGCTCTGTACTATAAATATATTTATTTTTCATTATGCCCCCATCACCAATCAAGAGACATTCATCAGTTAATACTTCTAATTGACTTTTATTGTAGGAATTCATTAAATTATTTCGATGTTTTGAGCTTTTTATTGGGTCGGTGCCATCTAATTGCGAAATAGTAAGCGTCGTTTAACAGCCCGCATCGGTGATCGGTTAGGGCAATTATCCCATATATCGTGAATATTTTTTGGCACTAAACAGTACGGACAATGAAGTAGGTATCCCCTGACCAAGTAATGGAAAATGTCCCTAGAAAGTGCATCATGAGAGATTAATTGTTTCTGCAGTTAGCAGACGGCGACAAAGAATGCATTATGAGTATCTTTCTCTCCGAAATAAAAAGCTCGTTTAACAATAATTGGTGCATGAATACTTGAAGGAATCAGATAATGGATTTTCTTAAAATAAATATACTTATTATTATTAGTATTATATTCGTTCAAATTCCGTGATGTTCTGAGACATACATATTTATATTTTACTATAACTATGATCGCTGTTTACAGCTTAAGAAATAAATAAATAAATATTATTTAGCAAAAAAAACGACGGTCTTAAAGTAAAATCCCGTATTGGACACCAAAGATTCGGAGAATTTTTTTTTATATGTGTAATGCATATATTTGAAGCATTTTAAGTAGTCATTTTGTAGTATTTTTTGTTAATCCCACATAAATTCGTGGATTAGTTATTAAATCGTACCACTATTGCAAAAGTTTATAAAATTATATTATACCTTTAAAAATTGATATAAGAAAAGTAATTGTTAAAATATTACTAGTGACGAAAATACGAAAATCGCCACTATTATTTGTGGGAAAAATGTGAATAAATTCACGGAAGTGATTCGTTCAGATTTGTGTCATTTAATATTTGCACATTATGCAAGGTTTGCGTGAAAACGCTAATTCACTATTTTGTGGGTATTTAAGGAAACTATTCTGATACTTCTATTGAATAAATCAATTGTTATGTATTGCAAAATCACGAAAAAATTCGAAAGCAAAATAAAATGACAAATGGATACTATTAAAATTATGTCAAATTTGCAAATAGACATATCCGGCAGTTTTATGATTTATGATGTAGGTATACATTTCCCCAAAGACAACTTATCCTTAGCTCAAAGGGAACAATGATTTTTTTTATCAATCATCATAACTACATTGTAACCATTAAAAACCGAAACATTATTAGTATAATAGAAAAAATAAACCTTCATGAATTTACGCGCAATAAGGCAGTTGAAAAAAAAACGTCTCCAAGTTATCTATAAGTTCTGAGCGTCTTCAATTGACTGTTATAAAATTAAGACGATTGATGGTCTGAAACATGTGTTAATGTCAGATGAAATAAAGTACGCGTCGACCGAAGATCAATTTATCTCATTGCTTGAGAACAAGTGGTGAGACGGGAAGAGGAGGGAAAACAAGTATTTTTATGTCACATCTTTGATTATCCCTAATGATCACCCAGTTACAGCGCTGCCAGCGGGGTACTGGGAGAGTCTGATCTATTTCCCGCTAAAAAGGAAGATTCTCACTTGACGACTAGTAATACTCGTATATAACTTCTTGGAATATAATAACTCATCAAGGATACCAATAACGTCAATTAAAAATATTATTTTAAAACATACAACTTTGTTCAACGCGTTGTTGTGAATTTCAATGTCGAATTATAATTTTTTTATCGATCACTTTACAATGTGGTTAATAGATTTTGTAAACAAAGAAAAGTACGCTTAGTTCTAGTTTCGACGATAACGTTGTCTATGGATTTTAGCTGTGGATGCTATAAAATGAATTTTTTTGTAAATTGGTAGTGAATTTGGAGGTTTTGAGTTTCATAATAATAAAATTAGATTTGTAAGGTAGATAATTATTTTTTTCTTTACACATATCAATATTTTTTAACTGATTTTTAATTATTGATGTTCTGTTTTCTTCTTGGTATTTAAAAATACGGTGAAAAATAGTATATAATAGAGAAATACTATGTTTTTACTGGGCATAATGAAAAATTTTGAATTAAAAAACTGTAGATAAATATTTTTTTTTTTTTTGGGTGACAAATGGATAGTTTTTTGCAGTTTTCTACTTTGTGATTGGTATTTTGAAATGAAAATGGAAAAATTCAAGTCATCGATTACAAATTCAAGTACAGGTATAGATGGAACAACATTTTGAATAAAATACATATGAATACATATTTATTATATTCAATATGAGCTATGTAAAATACTTCTACAAATGCTCAAGTCTAAATGCTGAATTCTAAAATAATGGAAATGAGTCGTGAGATTCAAACCGGACGAAAATAATTTCAAATCCAAAATCTGCGGTTCTAACCTAAGAATCACAAGAAAAGCAGCTAAACATGTTTTTTAAAAACATAACGACTTCATTTTATTAGAATTGCGCCACAGATTAAGAATCTTCGTCAAACGGATCGTGACGAAGGAGTTTCAAAAGGGAACCGCCAGAGTGCGCAGTAAGAGTATCATAACACAAGCCGCCTGTGGCAAATTGTTCTGCAAACCTCCAATAAGTGTATCGGCTAAGTGAATATCTCGGTGGCGACTTTACCGAGCTACACGAAAATTCTGCACTCCACTGGTTCCCAATGAGATCGATAAATAAATGTAATTAAAGATGATTGCTTTTGTCTATAAATAAATGTAACATGTATTTAAAAAAATTCTCGCTGGTAGGTTATAAGTACTCATGTTCCGTAGATGGGGTTGGTAAATACGGTAGCCATGTCCGCGTTGTAATGTATTAGATAGCGCTTGTAGTGGTCGCGGATTCGATTATCGACGAGGTTAATAATATAAAATAGGTAGTTAGATATGTACTCATTTCAACTCAGTTATTTATATTAAATCATATATGTGAGTGCAAGGCTGAGATAAGCATTATCGACAAAATTAAGAAAGGGCTTTTACGATGGTTTGGTCATGTGGAGCGAATGAGTGATGAAAGAACGGCTAAAAGAAGTTTAAATGCGAGTGTGCCTGGATGTAGAAGCCGCGGAAGGCCGAGAAAGACATGGCATGCCCAAGTACGGCCAGCGGTGCGATTCTCTTAAGGTTCTAGACACTTCTGTGCATACGAATTCAGTACAAAATCGTATGCGCAGTAGTTCCACAAAATTAACGGAATCGAGGCCCAGTACTTGAAAGTGGACCTGTGAAAAGTCGGAATAATCGGCGTATGTGCATGTGCATGAGAAGATGTATGAATGCACTGGAAGCAAAGGAAGTCTGTCGGGACAGAGTGATATGGCGTTCTATCCCCTCTGTCTACCCCTACGGCGAAATGGCGTGATGGTTAGTTAGTTAGTTAGTTATATATGTGATACCTTGGAAGGGTTCTGAAGCCTAATACTGATCATCTTGCATACATGTAATGATTGAACAAGAATCGCTGTATTCCCTGTACTAATGCAGTGCTCTATGCATCATTAGGTGCGGAGAAGGGGAAAATAGTAGTAGTAGTAGTAAACTAGAAATTATGGGATTCGCAGACCTAGGGTTAAGATACTTGTCACATGTCATGTAAAATTCTCATTCGACATTGGTCGCACATTGCTATTCCTTACGTCGATAAGTTCAATAGTCGGCCGCGTCATGCCAAGTGTGTCGGAGGTATTAACTACCGATTAACTACCGATACCGCTTCATCCGACATTACCGTTCGACATTTTATATACAACGACATTACATCACGTTGGATGCACTTTGTTTTTACTGCAATATTAGGAACGAGATATGTATATAGATATGCTTCAGAAATCACTAAAAAAGAGGCCCTGTGGTAACGCGTCAGTCAAGAAAAACAAGAATCATGTTTTATTTTATGCTTATAACCTTAAAAAAACATAGGAACATAAGGCTGAATAAATATAATCATTAAAAAAACTTCTATACTAACTTATCTCATATTCAGATCCAATCATAGATTGGCTTTACTATGGCTGTAAGCTTGCATTACACTTTTCAATGTATATTAATAATAGGTTTTTTTTTTCAAAAATAAATAATTAAAACCAAATATGTATTTATATTAACATGTGAATGTGGTGAATTTTATTTCAGGTACTCACTTACATATTGCTAATTTTTGAGTTGAAGAAGGTAACGCCTAGTATTAGAGAAAATCGTCGACTAGGTCTAAAAGTCAGTTTTATAAAATAAATAAGTTATTAGGCTTCTGAAACATACATTACTTGAAATTTTAGTCACATTTACATACGAAATGTTTGATAAGGAAAATAGTAAGTACCCGATTTTATGACATACTCACCTTCTAAATAAATAAAAAAAAAACAAAATTATTTGACTTTGTATTCATCGGCTGGTAGTTTCCTTAGTCTCTTATACATAGAAAGAATTACGCAATATGTTTAAGAATTGATGTCAAATGCTAATTCCATGCCAATATTATACAACGCTTTATCTTGTACGTTATTGTCTTGGTAATAAAAGTAATCATTACAACTTACGCCTTAATTTTTGGAGTAAATGCAAGAATTTTAATTTGCGTGATAAAACCAATGGATAAGAAATAGAAATGTTATTTTACTTAGTTAAAATAATGTCATTTTATTTAGTAAAAAGCGTTCGCAAAGATTCTTCGAAGTCATTATCCACTATACGAAATTGTGTTTATAATTTATTGAAACTAGTAAATTTACTATTCCCAGACTTGCCTACTTCACAAGGCATCGGGTTCTCGGCGTCCTGGATGTCTTCTGACAACTAGTTACTGCTAGCAGGTACATAAAACTACGGGACGTGGATTGGACTAAAGAAGACTAAAATGCACTTTATGCGGGATAGTAAACTGTACAGTTTGCAAACTGTCTCGCATAAAGCGAAAACTGGATGAAAAAACGCAAATGTTAAATTCTCACTGTGCGCCTATTCCACCTATTTTTCACACTGACGACCGACTGTCGCGTTCTGCGCATGCATACAGACAGTTTAAACTGTGCCGTGTAAAGGTAAAATTCGCACCGCACAGTATTTATTGCTCAGAAAACGTTTCAAGAAACTGTACTGTCATGAGTTGGTGGGTAATCGTTTAGCTTTGAGGCAGTTAAAAGAGAAGTTGGCAGAGAAATCCTCTTAAATATTATGCTTACACAGGAAATGGATATGGGATAAATGAATGGATACAATTTATTAATTTTACGGTGTTTTGCAATTTTTTCGTTTGTTTGTTTGTGTATATAAAAAAACACATTTTTCACATTCTTGACCAATTAAAACCACAATAATTTACGGATTACTGTGCTTAAATATAATTATTTTAAATCCCAAATGATTTAGTACCTCGATAAATAAAGATTTAAATATAAAGGATCAGTGCTTAATTATTACAAATAATTAACAATTAAAAATTGAATATCGCAACCTCCTAAATTTCTATAAATTATTGTTCAAACGAATCTCCATGCTATGACCTCAATGTATAGAAAAAGCTTATCACTTAGTCGAACCATTGATTTATTTACTTCTTTCACAAGTTGCCTCAAAAGTCTCCGCACACATTTGATATTGTTTGTCAAAACCAATATTGAAGGTGTTTTTTATAAATGATATTATATGACAAATTTAGAGGTGTGATTAATAGATTTTTGTTTTCGATAAACAGACAAGTAATTAAAAAAAGAATCTTGTAGCCTTTTAAGATGCTTTCTAATTACATAATATTATAAGATTTAAGGACTTCGGATTTTAATCTTTGGGTTCAAATTCCGTTTGAACACATGTCACCTACTTTCTGGCACACACACAGGAGTTATTTCCGTATATTTAAGTATCCCTAAAATTGAAATATCTGGGCTTAATTTGTGTTTAAGCAATTATTTAATAAAAATATAATTTTAAATCAACCTTGACATCAAAAAGAAAAAAGAGATAAAATGAAAAACATAGAATATATTATAAATATCAGGGACAAAAGAACCTACCCTACAAGAATGATTAGAGGTGCCTACATGATAAATATTGCTTCGGCTTTTTATTGTCTAATATAATTTTAAATCAACCTTCACCTCAAAAAGACAGTAATAGAATGAAAAAGATACAATATATTATAAATATCAGGGACAAAAGTACCTTATCTAAAAGAATGATTAGAGGAAGGTACCTACATTGTTATCAAATATTAATTAAGTAAGTAGTCACTACTAAATTTAGGAAATTTACGTCGCATTTGTCAATAAATTATGTATGTAATGATGTACTTGCTGATAACATTAAAAAACAAAGTGAAATCTCACTTGCTGTATGGAATACAAATAGTTGTTTTAAAAATGAAGCAATGTTTGTACGTTTTATTTATGCATACGAATGAGCAAAGAGCTGGAAATACTGAGTTAATTAGGGTATTTTCACAAACTGGTAATCTAGTCAAAACGTGTTTGAACATTTATGATTTTGGTTTTGCAAACGCTTAAAACAATTTAAATGAGAAGTTACGATTTTGAAATTTAAAATAACAATAAAATAAAGTATGGTAAGTTGTTGTCTTGTTTATGAATTGACTTCAAGTACCTACGTATTTTATACAAATCTAAGAAAAAATCAGCGGGTGTCACTTTAACGAAGCTTACGACAAACATACATTTTTGTGTTATTTTTTAACGAATTTTCATGAAATTATTGTCTGTTTACTCAGAAAAAGTAACATTCTGATAGTGCCTAAAAAAAATCCTTAAAAATCAGTGAAAAGAAATACCTCAAAAGTATATGCACACTTTAAATAAATCGTCATAAGTATATGAGAAGGCGTTTGGTGGTTGTTCCGCGGGCTAAAATTCAGTATTGGACATGACACCGAAAATAGACACTAGCGCCAAGGTCAAGTTATTCCACAATCTGTATAGGTATTACAATACAGCGGCATTTAAAGATTTTAACTGCATTTATCGTTTGAGTTTCTGCTTAAAACATTTTTTAAACACCCTGTACAAAGTGTTTACCGTTTTTATGATGATGATACATTATAATTAGGATCTACAGGGTGATCCGCAAGTAAGTGTACACATATTGTCCCAAAATATTTGGGAGGAATTTCTCCAACGTGCAACATCTCTTTCTTCATACTAAGCGTGTCATAAGTAATGAGGCCCATCATTTGTTGGTGCGATTTATGTGTCTCGAGTGTAGACACAATATTTCTTCTTAAAAATAGATGATTCCAGCTACTATATACTGTGGGCGGTGCGGAGGGCCCTTCATACGAGTAATCATGCTCATTTGTGGAGCGCTTTGTTTGTTGAGTAAGAACTTCAATTATTGCATCAAAAATATTATGCATTTATGTATGCAAAAAATCTTAAAACCATATTTGCTTAGTGTAAAAAAAAATTGCCTCACATTTAGATTTTTTTTTAAAATTTTTTTTTTTTCATGTATATTTACATCTATTCAATTACGACAAATTCGAATTCGCCGAATATCATCAAAGAAGCGGAAGCGAGAGAAAGGTGCTAGGACAGTAGTGTGGCGTTCTATCATCTCTGCCTACCCCTTCAGAACAATGGCGTGGTGGTTAGTTAGTTAGTATATCAATGCAGCGTCCTATGCACAATTCGGCAAAGATTCTACAATTTATGTATATTTTTTATTTTATTTTATATCCCTACAGAGATGAGGTAGAATTCTTTCGAATTCAGGAATATGGATATTTGAGCGTTTACAAGGCTTATGACCTGTTGGCTGGGTCAAGTGGCCATTTGATGTACTACAACATTTTTCATTCCGCATATTAGCGAATATCCACACCAGGTAACATTTTTGATTTTGTGTATATGTTACGAATCGAGAATCATTAACCAGCGCGTTAAAAGCTCCATCTATGTATTGATATTGAGGTTAAGTATCTATTAGCAAATTACTTGATTTGAAAGAATTTTACCTTATCTCTGTAGGGATATAAAATGAAATATATACCTACTCCCGTCTTGGGATAAATCCAGATTTGTGTACAAGTATTTGAACACGCCCAAAATGTCGTACATTTTTTCTAATTATTCAGCATCCACATAATATTTTTAGAGCATTCTCCGTTCGATCTACGAACTTTCTTTTCTTTTTCTTTTTCTCTTCTTTTTCCTTTTCATTTTCATAGAATTTCCTTTCCCATTAATAATACAGCTTCTTGACTGGCCTGGAACACACTTTCTAAATCTCGCGGAAAGTATGGAGCGGGCGCGGGAGAGGCGATCTATTCGGCTAATAACTGTTCACCATCTGTCATCCGAGGTGACACTCGCCAGACTAGAACCGTAATCCACCATGTCCACTGAACAAGAATGTTTTGAAATGTCGCACACTTTTCAAATATTTTCAGTAATATGGCTGTAAATATAAATATAAAATGTGATAAACGGTTGGATGTAGTATTACAGATGTAACGTACAATATTTAGATATCAGATTATTGTGTGGTTTATTTTTCAATATTAAACATTTATGATTTTTTTGATGAATTTTGTGGTATTTCATAGCGTTAAATTGAAAACCAGTAACGATATGAATATTCAAATTATAATGGATTTTACATCCTTAAACATTATACAAGTATTCGGCCCGTTCAACCAATACTGCATAGAGTAGGTATTATTTAGTACCTAGTTTAAAATGGGAACTTGATTATTTAGTTTATTTCTTTTTTTTTTTTTTTTTTTTTTTTCTTTTTTCTTTTTTTTTTTAAATAAAAAGAAACATTTGAGTTCTTATGATATACTCAAATATTTCAGTTTTTGGGACTGCTTTCAAATAGTCGGAAATAACTGTGTCAGAAAGCAGGAAACAAGTTGTGCTGGAGTGGGATTCGAACCTAGAGATTCTAATTCGGAGTCCTCGAATCTACCACTAGACCACAACCCGGTTAAAAATTATATATTCATTTAATATTCATTTAATAAATCATATTTAAAAAAAAAATATTCTTATAAAGTTGTAACAATATTGTACCCTCATTTATGTAAAAGCCCATGAACCATGAGAGAGTATGAATATTAAGATACATATCTACAATATTACACTAAATATATATATATATGCTAGGTTTTTTCAAAAGGTATGTTTAATATAGTATAAATACAGTATTGTAATAACTACATTCATGACAAAATTATATTCACAAATGAAAACGAAAACAAATGATTCATAAATAATCAGGGTATCCAATTTAATTGTAAATGAATGAATTAATATGTTCATTTTACAGTAACGTGTAATAATAAAATATTATCTGCTGTGTAAATGGGAATACGAATATTTACGTTTTGCAATCAAAGCCAACGTAAAATGGAAATGCCACCGTCTGAATTTCACGTGTCGTAAAACTATTCGTTTGTATGATTTAAAAACATTTTGTGACATTGATATTAGGTATTTTGCGATTCGCAAGTTGGAGCTCTGACGAAGGTAAGGCAAGGCTGATTAATTGAGAATAAGCCGGCATTTTTTAAATATATATTTTTTTTGCCTGGATTATAGAATAAAAACTACTTCTTCTACTACTTTCCATTATCCGCTCCCGATGGTGCATAGGGCACTGATTAATACACAAGTGCAGCGAATCTTGATAATTTGTTACACGAAGGCAAGGTGATCAGTCCTTACGCTTCAGTGCCAGTCCACAAATGAAACATTTTCATGTAAAAATCACATTCTAATAAATATTTCATATTGACCCCATCGGGAAAAGAACCCGTGACCTCATACACGATAGCCCAGCGTGTTAACCACTACACCTATAATACTGCATATAATATAAATGAAATGAAAATATGTAGGTAATATTCCTATAAATCATAAAGAAAATCCAGTAGACGACAGAAAAGAATGCTAAAGAAATCTACGCTTTGTTTTTCTCGGACGTATTCTGTAGGTGGAGATTTTATGATTTGTGAAATGGCCGGAGTTCAAAATGAAATAAAATAATACATAAACATGCAATATAAATATTTAGAGTCCCACGAATTTTGTAAGTCCGGTGGCAGCTGTCGCGGCCTTCGCTAACTGCACGTTCCGACTGTATCGCTCGCGGCCGATCCGCGTGCGACAGAGTCAGACGGCAGATCAAAGCATTGTCTTCTGATCGGGATTAAATTATCCGGATAATATTTTTAACAATGTGGGTGGGATGAGCGATAAAGTAATTATTAAAAGACAGAGTAGGAATGTCACATGCCGCCCGGGAAAAATCTGTAATCCTTTTTATTATAAAAGTATTAAAAGCACCTACCGCAGGCGCCGCGCTGTATGGTACCAGGGAAAGGATCAACAGTATATCTACATGTGGATATATGTCGGTACGACATCTATCAAGCAATTGTCGACAATTTTGTATGGATTATAATCGTTTATCTACCCTGTATCGACCGCGTTCTGACCTACGTAGGTACGAGTATAAATATCTACTACTACTTACTATTTTCCCTTATCCGCACCCAATGGCGCATAGGACACTGCATTAGTTCACCAAGTGAAGTGTATCTGTGTATTTGCAAATATTATAAGATTACATAGATTTCTTTAAAAAAAAATGTAGGTAGGATTTTAATGTAGGTAGGATTATCAGTTAAGCTTCAGTACCAGTCCAAGGTATCACACATGAAATATAAATATAAAAATCAGATGTAAATAAATATTTCATGTTGACCTCCTACGGGAATCGAACCCGTGACCTCAAATGCACTACCACTATGCTGCAAGGCGGGAGGTATTTAAAAAAAAAATCCAGATTTTAGTTTATTGTCCGACTTACGGCAATGTTGCTGCTGTCGTCTTGTACTTACCTTAAAATCATCTCTTTTGAAATTGTGTAAATATTATAGCTTATCGGTATATGTATTGTTAACGACATCAAGGATTACTATTTACGCTTAAATCTTACAATATCGAAAAAAAACTACTAATATATGTACATTGTACATACTATTTTAAAGACCTCTTTTGTTTTACGTTTAACGGGTGTAATAATATAAAAACGATAAGTATTGTAAATTTATCAGTCAGTCAGTATGGTCACATAAAATATTCTTGTTTTTATGATGGCATGGCGTTTAGACCGCCTCTTTAATAAACCATTTTACCCCTATTCGGTCAGCGATACTCATAAATAAAAACAAAATATTTCTAGATCCTTATCAAACCGTTTAAAACAAATATAAACCCCATTTTAATATTACGTTACAACCTCGAAACAGAAAATTATGAAGCATAAAACAAACATTTTTTGAAGTTATGACATTAAAATTAGTTTGCATGTAAAGCGTAAGTTGTGTTTAACACGTGTAATAAATTATTTTTTTCACATGTTTTACTCGACTCATATATGACACATCATAATATTTTCTTTAGAACGGATGTACAAAACATTATGGTTCATAAACCGGACATTCATGAAATCTCAATCCAGTCGTTTGCATCTCGTTAAGTTATTTATCATGTCTGAGAAAAGAATATTAATATATCGGTTACAACGCTTTCTGTTCTTCATTTTCTAAAACAGTTTTAGGTGATGGAAACAGTTCTCTTGTCAAGATGGCATGATTTCTTGTGTTTTGTCTGCTCTAGACGATATGGGATTACGGCTAAAAGGTGCCTGATTTATTTGGACATTATTACAATACTCAAGACAATGCACAAGATTTAGTGAAGGCAATTAAAATTGTTGGTTGATATAATAGAGAATGTTTTATAAATATATATATATATTTATATATATATAATGAGAGAAAGCGGTATTAACTCCAACAAATATAACATCATTATTATGATAATTTATTTTTTGTGAAAATTGAAAATGATAATATGACTATTATGAAAAAGGGGATTCTAATTGAATTTCGAGTATATTGATTTTGCCGTTTGTCATCGAGAGCTATCTTAAAACACAAATAAGATGCTGTTGTATTATACCCAAGCCTCACATAATAAATAACATTAGATTTTTTTTAGATACTTAGTAGATTAGATACGATTAAACTTAGATGCTTACTATATAAATCACATAAAACTAAACATTACACCCTAAATCTCAATAAAGAGCTAATGGTTCTTCTTTATTTTAAATGACCCTATTATAACATCAATCTGTAAAATAAAAGGACGAGGTTAGTTTGTATTTTTCGATATGAAAATGATATAAGCGATGCATCGCTCTCGTTAGTACCTATGGTAGATGTACCCATCGCGATGGTAGAATCTTTCTTATAATGGGCATGGTAATTCGTTGACATTTTATTATTCCATTATCTCGGCCAGTCCATCAGATATTCAGGAATATATTGGGGCCTCAGCTATGATGAAGTGCAGCGGCTGCGAATGCCTGAAGCGGCTTATGTAATAGTGAAATGATACATGTCCCGGGTGACACAAACCAAACGCACACCTAATACCACGTATTAAGTGAGACAGATTTGTGTTCAGCGTGTGTTTATCCTGTTTATATGACGCTATATTAAATATAATCAGATTGAAAGCATTTTCGACGGCGCGCGGCGGCGCATTCCGCAGGAGAGCTCGTCATATTTTATTTATTTATTTTTTACTAGAATATTATTCTCAGTTGGAACCGCTTGGGAGTTCTGTGACTAATTGCTTGGCATGTTTTAAAATGTCAATTGTGAATACCGGGTCGTTATTAATTATCTCAAAGGCAGTTAGCGTCTACAGATAATTTATAATAAAAATTGTATCCGAAACATTTAATTTTCTCTACCTAGAACGAAGACACAAAAAAGCTCCCGAGTGCTGTTTATAGCTCACAGTATTTAAAACCACGTGTTTCGGCAGGAAAATGATTTAGTGTAATATATGTCCCAGTATAATAATTGAAAAAGTTTCATAATGCCCACTTTATATGAGACAGTTTCTTGTTCAGAAAACTACACAGTTTCTTGTTCAGAAAACTGTGCAGTCTGTCAAACTTCTGTCAAAGACACGCTAAATATGTGTATTTTTGAAACGCGATTGTAAGTTATTATCGTATGTTTGCTCTCAGGAAATTGTATATTTAGCTAATAATGTAAATATGTTATTGTTATTTACGTATTTAAAAGCATACAATAAACCAATGTCTATTTAAACGTTTACATAAAAAACATTGACTGTCATGTCAGCTTAAATCTGACACTAGCACACAGTTTTTCATGCAGTTTTAGCTTTATACGGGACCGTTTTCAGACTGCACAGAAAACTGTGTAGTAAACTGTCCCATATATAGCGGGCTTAAGTAATTATTGATATCTCAACGCGGCAAATTTATACCAGGGCATATAATATAGATTACGTTATTTGTACATAGACATCATTCAAAGATAGTCTTATTCTCTGTTATCGACTTACTTAAATAAAAATTCAAGAAAATTAAATTAATTTATCATTGTTTAGTATTGTTTTTTATTTATATATACAATCTTATACCTAAGAGACCCACATCTCGCGACATTGGTACAATGAATAATTTTTACAATACTTAATATGTATTGCAATTCTATTACTGCAATAAACATCCGGAGAATAGTAATAAAAAATACTACAAATTAACAAGCACCTGGTTACATTAATTCTCCTTGACAAGGAGCGCAACGTATAACACATAAAAAATAAGCCGCCTGTTTGCATACAGGATGTATTTCTATTAATGCATAATATTGAAATTTGGTGATCGGGACGAAAAATAACCAGAAAAATCATGGGTACTTACATTTTGTATGAGAAAGTTCGTAAGGATGAATATCGTGATAAAATTATGCTACTTACATAAAAGTAGACCAAAACATACCATACTCGTAACAACAACTGAAGTTTAGGATACGCAATTTTTTTTAACAGAATCGCTATTATGATTGATTTTAAGATATTGTTATATGAGTTGATGAAGTATTTAAATACCAAAAGAATCCGTTTCCCTTTGCGCACTCAATGGTACATAGTGCACTGCATTATTATATCAAGTGCAGCATATCTTGATAATTTGTTTCACGAAGGCAAGATAGTAATTGAGTTATGTGTCATGGTACGGGGATCGCTTGTATGCGGGGCACAGGGAAGCGCTCCCTTAAGATTTTTGCCGCAGATGTTCCACACTCGTTGTTCAAGTGTGTGTCCGTATGTATGAATTATTATTATTATTATGGATAATTTATTTATATAGCGCCGTTTTCGTATAAATATACCTCAAGGGCGTTTCAAATATTAAATTTAATGGCTCGGGAAATTTAAAGTGAGTGAAAAATCAATATCTGAGTAGAAAATGCCATTATCAAAACTAATCAAAAGATTTAGAAAAAATAAATGTCTTAAGTTTCTTTCGAAACATCACTTCACTCTCACAGTAGTTGCGCACTTCTGGTGGGAGAGCATTCCAAGCCACCCACAGGGCCCGCAATTCGATAATAAGTTCGATATTGAAAAAATTACATTGTTTTATAATCTGCAGAGAAAAAAAACCATTTGCGTTCTTATTATACACCAAATATTTTAATTTCGGGGGTACCTATTTTTAAATATTCGGAAATAACTTTGATAGAAAGTAGTAATCGTGATGGGGTTGAGTGAGATTTAGATGCTGCAAATCTTAACATTAGACCCTAGATCACCTAGCTCGAAGTTTTTGAAAGAAGAAAATATTTTATTGTTTATCGATTGTCTATGACTAAATGATCAAGTTACACTGCACTTGGTGTAGCAATGCAGTGCCCTACGCACCATTGGGTGCGGATAAGGAAAAGCAGTTATAGTAATAGATTGTCTAAAAACGTCTGTCAACGGAAAAAAACAAAATTACACATGCCGCAAAAGTATACATCATCCCATGTCCGCTCCCATTGTAGAACTTATGGATTCCAACAAGGTATTACTCATTATACTATTTGATGTTAGAACTATATGTATGATTATACTAGTTTATTAAAAGTTATTATTTTGAAGGCAAATCATCTGGAGCCAAATTGACGCCGGCGTCAACATATATGAATACCAAGGGACATCCAAAAAATTGGTCGGTGATTTTGATAGCAGAGCCGCAAGTTTTTTTCTAACATAAAATTTATCTAGGTATCCAGGTTTTAAGAGATTTTATTTAGATAATTGAGAAAACAATAAAAATTGTTAATTGAAATGTCCTAATATGATAGTAAAAAACTGAATTTACATTTTTATCTTTAGTTTTAATTTATGTAATGTTTTACCTTATTTACAAAATAGACACCCATTACCAAGTGTTTTTATTCATTTTAAAAATACCACAGTATTATGCAAGGAGTTTTCCAGTCCTGTAAAGTGTCAAGTAAGAGTTCAATACTCAGATCCTGAAAATTTGTATTTACCAAAAGAGTTTGCATAAATGAGATTTAAAATCATTCAAATAATTTTAAAATAAAAAAGGAAATTTAAATTAAAGTAGATTATTTTTATAACAATCAATCCTGACTCAGTTCGCCCTTTTACTGCCTAAAAAGCAATAAATAATATTATCTCAGCCCTGCGCTTCAATATAAATATTTTAGTGAATATTAAAATGAGTATTTTGTTTACTTCCGACAGGAACAGGGGTGGACTCGACTCCTTATGTCGAGTGATGACAAATGGTCGCGCCCTGAAGCGCCTAATAAATAAACGCAATATATCAGGCCGCCTTCTTTCTCGGTCCCAAGTACAAACACAGTAACGGCTATTATTGACTAAACCCGTTTTATGGAAGAACATTTTTCTGTTGATTTGTCTTAACTATGTAAAATCACATTTTAAATACCTTCAGTGAATAATTATTGAGTAAAGTAATAACAAACTGTAAATTTTGTCATAAAATTCATTTTTGCGTATTTATTATCGAGCATTAATTTATTCTAAAATCTAAGTGCTTAATAATATACTTGACGCATAAAATGTTTTATTTATTTATTTTTATACACTACCTTGGTACTAATGAAAATAAGCAGAAACAAGTGAATCGAAAGAGTTACTTTATAATCTATTTTATACAAACATGTTGAAATATGGAAAAAATAACAAAACCAATTTTTTTCTTCTTCGTATTGTGCAAAGTGAGTATTTTCCAAATTGTGAGACCAAAAACGAAGTTGTGTAAGTGTTGGCCGACAATACCTGCTTGGAGACATTTAGTATAACCACAGTCCACTTGCTCTTCGAAGAAGCGAACGAGGGAAAAAAAAGAAGAAAGAAAAAAATTACACCTTGCGGGCTACTGCGTTTATACTCAAGACAGCCGCTTTTCTTCGGTGACGTTTTTATTTAGCATTTTGCCTACATCATTTTTAACGGTCGGACAAAAATATGACTTGGCTTAATTCACATCACGGTAAAGCCACCCGCTACTCGGCCCTAATTAAATTAACTGATATTAAAAGCCCATACACAAAAGCCGAGCATTATTTATTTCCCATTTATTACATCACACATTTCGAAATGGGGTTGAAAAATTAATTTGTGAATAGCTGACGCGCGATTCATATTACATTATCAAGACCGTATATAAAATTTTAATCAATTAGAAAAAATTTTACGAACTTACCTACACCTTGCAAATCAGGTTGATAAAGTTTTGAATAAAATCTAATCAAATTAAAGAACATGATCAAATTAAATTAAATTTAGTGATTCTGGTGGGCTGATTTGCCGCTAAGCACGAAATATGTGAGTAAAAAATTATCTTGTTTAAAATATTTCACGTAAATTCTATTTATTTTTGTTAATAATGTGCTTTTGTAAAATGTTATAATTTTAGTTCTTATCGCGTTGGCTCTAGCAGATGCTGCGCGTTTTGTGTTTATTAATATCAATATAAAATTGTCTACATCCTTTTTTTAAAAAAAAATTATTTACATAAAAAACAAATAACATGTCTTACCCATAAGTTACATTATTTGAAATGTGTCCTTTTTGTAGAAAAATCCGTAACATGGTTGGTTTGAAACATTTGAAATCTATCCCTCTTATAGACTACGATACACTGTTTATTTCCATTTTGTTGTATTTTATTATTTTAGTATTTTTGCGTATGTTATTAGAAAAGTAAAAAATAGTTTTATTTTAAAAAAATAATTGAAAAAGGGTTTAACGGCTTGCAGTAACGATCAGGTTCCAGATTAATCTATTATTCACATGATTTAACTAATTAAATCAGATATAAAAAATAACATAATTTCTCGCAATGCAAGTACATACCTAGAATTTTACAGAGTTTTTACTTATCTGTACCTAATGGTGCATAGGGCACTGCATCGGTACACCAAGTGCAGTGTATTTGATCACTTTATTTAATGAAGGTATTCGCTTTAGTACCAGTCCAATTCTAATTGATTGATTCTAATATCTAATAACAACACGATAAAATTGAATCATCTTGAAATATTATCCAGAATTTGATATGGAAAATACCATTTTAGTTCCGGGTATTCGGTAAGGCGTAATTTGTCTTAGTCACCAGAATATACGAGTAGAAATCGATGACCACTGATCCCATCAAACGTGATATTATAATTATTATTCCTAACGAGTACCGGAGAACATGAGTACGTGTTATAGAACTGTGCGCAAGTACCTGACACCCTACCACACAATACTTTCGCAGCGAAAAACGTTCATTTTCGGCGAAATTTAAATTTGTTCGAACGCCAGCTTCGAACAATACTTTTGTCGACGCCTACAGGTGGCATTGTACGAAGTAATACGAAACTGCCGAACTTTGGTCATCTTTTGTCAACTTCACTAATGTTTGGAGCCAGCATTAGATATAATAATACATGGTGTAACCAAACTCTCTGTACAAGCGGGAAACCAGTGAATCTACATAATTTTTGGAGTCGATTTTGCAGAGTAAATTTTTTTTTTTTTTGAACAAATAGCTTTCGAGAAAATTGACTACGAAGTTGATTTTTTTTCAATAAATTTTTGAAAATATTTATCAATAATCATGTATTTAGTCAAATTAATGCTATAAATAAAACAGAATCAAAAACAGTATTTTAAAATGAATTTGAACAGTTTTACTTAAACTGCTGTAAGTGCTAATGAAAGCTTTTATAAGAAGAAAAAAAATGTTTTTTTTTCAAGCTCAGATTAAAAAGTCACGTGACACATTTGACTCCAAATATGATGTACATTACCAGTTTTCGGGTTGTACTACGAGTTTTTTTATTCCATGTATAGATTTGGTGGAAGGCAGTGAATGTTGATGTTGCAGGATTGGGAGGAGTGTAAGCGCCGTAAGCGGGATGGTCTTATGTCCGGCAGTGGACATATATAAAGTTAAGTGAGAAGTGAAATGATGGTGATGATAAGTCTATGTTTACGTGGGTGAAGTCGTATTAAGCAATTTTCGGTCGACAAAATATGTGTCTATTTAGAAAAGTAATTAAACAACTACACTGTATTTTCCAACGATGCAGTGCCTGGATTAGGTATGAGAAGTAAATAATATAAACATTAAGAAAGCAGAAATCACTTCAGCGACCGCCCCGATGGAAGTATCTGAAGCAAGTGGGCAAAGACACAAACTGCGCCTCACATATTATGTTGAGCTGAAGAGGACTGCAGAAGAGAGCGCAGTAGAGATGCAGATACTTACCTTAACGAATCCACAATATTAACACTATAAAGAAGAAGAGAAAAGAAGAAAGAACGATATAAAGTTATTGTTTTGGCTGACAGTAGACATGTTAGTGCCCTGAGGTCGCACACCGCGAGTAAATAACAACTTACATTACCGTGTCATTCGCTGCCGCGACACGGCATTGGCATGCCCTGATGTTTTTAAATGACCCCTATATCAATTTCACGAATTTATTAATAGTTTAGTAATAAATAACACACGCCTGGAATAAGAAATTGACCTCCAGGGTTGGATTAGTTTTTTACGGATGGACCATGCGTTACTTTTAGGATATAATAACTATCGTAGATCGTAGGTTATCTTTTTTACTATCCTGGAATAAATGGTCTGATTCTTACCGTCTCTATTCACTTGGCCTAGCTAGAGCTCATGGTGGTAAAGCGAGTAGATTTTTGAAAGTTTCAACTGAGAAATTATGATAAAAAGCTTACTTACCCTCTCTCACAACTCCTTATACACAGATTTAAACAATATTTTCTAGTTTGGTAAATCAAATGAATACATTTAAAAAGCAATCATTAAAAACAAGTTATATAGAAACGATCTCAGCATATTATTTTTGTCCATATTTCATAGTTCAATATCCTGTTTCTTCTAGATAATATATTATTTTAAGTGTTAGATCTAAGATTAAGCAGCGGAGATAGCTGATGGCCGAGCTTTAAATTCAAAATACAGCCTAATAAACAACGATTAGTAAAATAATGCTGATATTAAGAATTGATTCTAAATTAACATAATCCCTGACCAACATTAAAAATGAGTGATTAAACCAAGAGAAAGTTCTAGAAAATCATGTAAATTGGGTTTCTCTCGTCAGCCATGTGACAGATGATCAGTAAGAACTTTTGTACTCTTAGGTAGGCATACAATGTCACAGCTTTAAAAATCCATTTTAGCAACAGAGCACTTTTTATATAGGCAGGTATAAAATCACAACTAAAAAAAATATGGGGATGTTGTAATACTTCAAGTGGCCACTTATCCCAGCCAATGACAGGTCATAAGCCCTGTAAATGCCTAGATATCCATATTCCCTTCCAAATTTCTCGTCTCTGTTGAGATGTCAAATTGTAAAAAAAATATGTTTATTCAATAGAGCATTTTAAATATTTATCCTGGTTTTATTTTAAGGTTAAAAAATGCCCCGGATCATTTGGTCAAAAGCGTCAGTTATTTTATAGACTTTTGATCCTATTGAATGATAATTTACTACCACATGCAATGTAGTGGGTACAAAATTGTCGTTGATCCTAAATAAATTGATTACTTAGTTATAAATAACGAGATACTGTAAAGCATGTGACGGTTTGGGTAATTTTTACCCATGTGGACATTTCTGGTTGAATGATTTATCTAAATTCCACGAATGCGGAGTAATCGAGCAATTATCCAATTCATCGAATGATTTTATATTAAAATAAATGTCATCCGAGCAATTGGGGCAATAATTTTCCGTAAAACACTGGCGACATTAGCTCCGGCTATTGTTGTCTGCTACGGAAAGTCATCGTATTGAAATCATGTATCTAAATTTATTTGCAGTTACGATGGCTTCTCAAATTTTTCATTTGATTCTGTTGGAAATAAGAAAATCATTCATTTTAATATGATTTTAATCGTAATGGCTCGTAGTTACAATCATGTTACATATTTGTTAAAACCATTTGGTTATAGGAGTGTTTATATAGCGTGTTTGAGGCTTGTTTCAGACGAATATTTACGATTACCTCTAAGACGATTTGTATCGTCGGTCAATAACCCAAATACAACTCTTATCACTCAAGGATGTGTAATTATTTCGTACTATGTACATCAAATTATGTATTTTATATAATGGAACAATGTTTTTGCTACTGGCAAAAATGGAATAAACGATTTAAAAAGGCATCACTAGATCCTAAAAGGTTCACAAAAATTGGTGAGAACAGAATACCTACACTTGCTTTAAAAACAGTTTTCTTAAAACAAAGTTTTATTAGGAAATCCTATTTGCGAACTCAAGAAGTTTAATCTTAATATAATATTTATTATCAAATGGATATATTTTCGCATCCCTAAATATTGAAAACACTTTAGTAAATAATAAATAGATGACTGTTAGAGCTAACTTTGTCACAGGAAACACCCTTTTATGTCGCGAGCCACGTGCTCCAACCCCACGGGGTGGGTTGTAATTTTCATTGGAAACAATTTGAATATTTTAATTCTCGGGGCGTTTCGCTTATTCCTGCTTACTATAGGAAAATAGGGGATGTTTAGCTGTTCAGCTTTATTCAGTGAATCTCCCGGGACCGTTTGCACGGCCATGCGTGCTGAATCTAAGGCAAACTGCGTCATAAAACGCATGCAAATTGAAATCATAATCCCTTTTTGATTATGCATCACGTTAAACGGATATCTAAAGCCATGCAATACAAATTATACCCATTTCTCACAACACGGTTCGTTATAAAACCATTTTCGGATTTTAATAATGCAATCGTAAAGTTTATGGATACATTTATGAATACAAACAAGAGTAGATCATAAAAATATTTATTTTTTTGCATGCCAAAATTTTTGTATACGCTCGTATACTCACCTAATTGGAAATTGTTATGATCAAATATACCTATAGTGCCGTGAAAATAATAGGCATTTAAGATTAAAAATTATTAATTGAACTATTATTGAGATTTTATAAATATTGAATATATTTCAATTAATAATAAATAGCGCTTCTCTGTCTCTGTTGAGATATCAATAATCATTATTGATATTAGCCTAGCATGAGTAGTAATTTGTCCACAAGTATTTGTGCACATAATAGACATATCTGGTCTTAATGTTTTGAATTCAAACGAAAATGTCACTAATGTTTAATTTGGATTTCTGAAACTTTTTTAGGGCTAATTTGGTTTATATTATAGCTTCAATTCAAAGAAATAATCCTATGTTTTTTTTTTTAAAAATAACAAAAAGTTAAATATCCTAATATACCTATAAATATATGTAGGGGTATATATATTATGTTAGTGAAATTAAATATAACATTATTATTATTTATATACTAGAAGGCAACAGTACTCCCTTGCAGCTTGGTACCAATACGGTACACAGCAGTAGGGGGTTGTTGGTCGGAGCTCGTTCATTACGGCAGCCACCGTAGCAATGTTGACTGTTAACCCTTTGATGTTAGCGGGGTGGCGATATCATTATGGGATTATGTAAATATGTACAATCTTCCACACATTTTACACACCGTGGGTACGAATTTCTACTCATCAGACATTTATAAATAATTGAAACTGCGCTCAATATTGCCGCGTGTTTCGATGATTTGCACTTACACACCTACGTGTATATACATAATATATTACACTCCTGTATACTAATTGGGGGTATTCTATGCATATAGCATTAACCATACACACATACTTATTATTACATAAACATATTTTAGACTTTTACTTTTACACATGTGTGTAACATGTGTAAAAGTGTTAAGTATGTTTACTTAAAAATAAAATAAGTTACCTTCTTTTCTTTCATTATGCATTTTGTAAAATACGTTTATATGATACATATAGGTAAGTAAAAATATTATTTGTTCGGCAAAACGTGGTTAAGCTCAACTTGTAAATAAGAGTAGGTAAATCTTGGTTTTGCTTTTGCATCGTACTTTATAAATGGTGTAACAAAACCCGATGTACAAGCGGCAAACCAGTGAATCTACATAATATTTGGAGTCGATTTTGTAGAATAAAATTTTTTGGATTTGACCCCGTAGTTTTCGAGAAAATTGAGTACGAAATTTATTTTTTCTTCAACAATTTTTTTCAAATTGTTATTAAATATAATTTGATAAGTCAAATTAATAGTATCCAAAAATGCAAAAAAATAAAAAACCACGGTTTAATATGAATTTGTGCAATTTTACTTAATCTGCGGTACTAATGAAAGCTTTTATGAGAAGAAGACAATTTTTTTTTTTTGAAGCTCTTACTAAAAGTTATATTATACACTCGATTCCAAATATGATGTAGATTCACCAGTTTTTGGGTCGTACTACGAGTTGTTACACCATGTATACAGTACAAAATATTTTTGAAAAACCAATGGAATTCTTGTACCATGTTTATATTCCAAAGTGACAAGCACATTTGTAACCAAGTATCGATTTGACAAGAGCGATCCTTCATACGTGTGGCAGTACGATATACAGGGTGATCTGGATTTGCCAAAACACGAGTAATATCATGCTCAGTAGAAGGCAGATGTCATCGTTTGTAACGTGTTTCATAGCTGGATTCATGTATCACTCTGTCATGGCGGAGATAACTTCATAAGTCAACAGGCTGACAAGCGCCTCATGGTGGATAATTACATCGGAGTTCTTCTCCTAGGGGAGGTTAATAATAGGCAAGGGTTAAGCAGTGGAGACAAACATTTTTAAATAAATATTGATCAATAACTGTAATACACAAAAAGCTTGCGAATATTTAGCGTGAGGAAAACCATTGACAACAAATTTCAGTGGAATATTTTTTACTTTAGGTAGGTATCACAAATTATGTTTTTTACTAACTAAATAACCATCACGCCTTATTATTTGTATAAATATTTATGTGTAGCATTTAACCTTATCAATGGTGAGAAAAATTACATTAGTTAAAACATATTTAATTAATCTTGTATTTCTAGTTGTATGTGCATGCTATTTTCAATGCTTACGTACGTACGGTGTTTTAGATGAAACGCGGGCAGGTGGGTAGTTTCAATCATTCATACAAACGTACCTAACGGATTTCTCCCGGAAATCGAGCACTTAACTAAAACAATAGTGTTTTCATACTTTTTCAATTTTTTCAATTTCCATAATATCAGGAGCGGGTCGATATTGGCTATTATTAAAAAAAAATTGTTATCAAAAACTATAAAAATATGATTATGTTTTTAAAACGATTGATGTTAACGTTTAGGAGGAATCTCACGAGTTTTTCTAACATTGTTTGAGTCACTTTTACCCTTGGCGCGCGGCGCTTCATTTAACCCTAGAAAGATAACGTGCGCCTCAGAGGCGCCCGCAAAACGAATATATCGCTGTCTTTTTCTAACCAAGCGCGTGCAAGATTGTGTTGCCAAACCAACTCAGTCGTTGGTAATCTCCGCCGAGTGACGGTCGCTTCTGCTCGGTAAGTACCACAGTTTTGTTGCTATGACGATGCATTGCGCTCGAGAGGCGCATGTTTTAAAAAAAAAAACGTTAATACAGAAGACTGCTGGTTTTTGTTACTTTTTGTAAAGGGTTTTTAATATCCTACATATTTTTCTTAAAATAAAAAAATATAATGAACATTTATGTTTTATTTACTTATTAATAATATGAAAATTCATTATGATTTTAAAAAAAAATAAAACTATTTTAATTTATTGAATAAATAGGTTTTAAATATTGTGCGCCTCGCAGGCGCTAGTTTATCTTTTCAGTACCATAAAAATAAGGTTATCTCTCTAGGGTGAAACGTATTTTGTTTACTTTTACTAAAATCGCTCCCTAATCGCTGGTTGGCCATCCCTGGGAGTAAAGGCCACCTCATCTCGGCGTCAGGTAATATTCATCACTGCCCATATCTCCACTTATGAGATTATGTCGGTCCATGTAGCAACCCTTTGAATATCTCACAGGAGACGGGAGAGTGTTTAACGAGTGAAACAAGAGTCGGTGATTCATTCGTTCATTCCGGGTTTAATGAGATTTGTCATATTCCCGTGTTAGGGAGTTATCTCCGTATCTGAAGATTAGGGCATTTAGTCATGGGTGTCATATTTTCAGTAGGGATGGTTTCTATGCACGCTTTGTATGGTGTACAAAGATTATAGGGTAACTCTTTGGTAGGCTTTACACCTAACTAGTTGTTAACTCGTTAATCAAGAGTGCAGGTGAGATTTAAATTTGCAAAAACGAATCAATATTTTAATTTTTCTACAGACCAGATATTTATGTGTTGGCTGCTTCAAAACCCGAAACCACAGGAAAAGAGGTAAACAGAAGAAATGTTTGTCTTTCAAATTCAGTCAGGTGTTTAAAAATTATTTTAAGAAGAAGAATTTTCCCAAATATAATTTTATTCCAAAAATTATATAGATACAGTAGGCAGCAATCTTGAGTCTTGGGCGAAGAGCGGTGAGGATATACTTGTCTTGATGTTTTTTTACGCAACTAAAAAATCCATGAAGGGTTCTCCTTATATAGGGAACGCCGATGACGACACAAAAATTCAATCATGTGAACCTTTGTTCCTTCCTTTGTCTATTAAATTAAATATCTCAATCTAAAAATATCGTATATCCATCACGATACTCTTTTCCCAAGTCTTTTTTATATATATATTATTTCTAGATTAAAATGAAATAATTCAATAAAATATTACACGTTAATCAAATTAAAATTAAGGGAAACAATACATTTTTCATTCTAATATTAAAAATATCATTATAAGGTAAAGATAATAACAATATATCTGTTTTTCATTATAAAATTAAAAATATTATTATAAGGTTAAGATAATAACAATATATCTGTTCATCCAATTGATAGGCATTATTCGTTCACGCAACTAGGCCAAATTGTTCTGTATTATTTCTATAAAAGATAAGGAATACCTATAATAATAAAGTTATAAGGAATACCTATAATAATTATTAAATAAACTAAAACTTTACTTAAATGCCCATAAAGTGTGCAAATAAGTTTTTCTTTAAAAATTGAGGCATCGGAACAGACATACCTTCTCCCGTGAATCGAGGCGATTCACCCCAAAACGACTAATATACCTGTATTTACTTTACATCTAACACAGCAACTTTTGTCGCTGGTCTACGGTATATTCCTTGGCTAGTTTTTTACTTCTACTACGCGAATTTGATTGTTGGTTCCTTTGTACACCTTTATGACCATACCTCTTGGCCAGGTGTTTCTTGGGAGTGTATTATCGCAAATAATCACAACGTCACCTTCTTGTATATTTGGTACTGAATCATACCACTTGTTGCGTTTTGTCAGTGTCGGAAGATATTCCCTTACCCACGGTTCCAAAATTGATCAGCAAAGTATTGCGCTATGCGCCATTGTCTTTTTAAGCAAAATGTGTCGTCTTCGTTGAAAACACCTATAGTCGGCGAATCGTAATTATATCCTAACAGGAAGTGGTTGGGCGTAAGACTTTCACTATCTTTACTATCAAGCGACACATGTGTCAATGGTCTACTGTTAACAATATTTTCCGCTTCTAATAATAAAGTATATAAGGTTTCGGTTCTTGGTGCTCGTTCCTTCAATACGGAATACAACGCTCTTTTTAACGATTTTATCAAACTTTCCCACGCGCCCCCGTGATGTGGACTTACAGGTGGGATAAATTTCCAGCTAATTTTTCTTATACACATTTCCCTATTTATAATTTCGTGATTCAGGTTGCTCTATTGATTGTTTCAGTTCTGTATTTGCAGCTTTGAGGTTTGTCCCGTTATCTGACCAGATAGTGTTTGGGTATCCGCGCCGTGCAATAAATCTTCTTAGAGCTAATATTGTTGAGTCCGTCGTCAATGAATCTGCCACCTCAATGTGGATAGCTCTCATTGCCAAACAAGTGAATAATACCCCATACCTTTTTTCAATCCTGCGTCCTATTGTTACGTTTTTATTGCCCAAAATAATCCACTCCTGTATTTGTAAAAGGTCGAACATGGTGCTCTAATCTCTCAAAGGGCAGATTTCCCATCATAGGAGCCCTAGGCTTAGCTCTATTATTTTTACAGATTTGGCATAAATAATTAATTTTTCGCACCGCTTGTCTTCCGTTAATAAACCAGTATTTCTGTCTCAATTGGTTGAGAACATGTTCTACTCCACTATGGTTAGATTTTATATGGTAGTAATGTATCAATAATTAGAAAATCCATCTTTACTGTCGAGAATAATGGGGTAAACGGTACTGAGTTGTACGTCTTCAATAGCAGCAATTCGCCCTTGCATTCTAATTATTTCATTGTTATCTATATAAGCATTTAACTGGTACAGTTTACTACCTTTATGTAAAAATAATTTTGTTTTGCATCTGAATAAATTCTTTATGAAAAGTTCTTTTTTGACTTTCTTTGATTAAAAAATGTATTCCGCCTGTAATAGGTCGCTAGCATTTAAGTTTCCCTTCGACAGGTTAAATTTTTCATCAGTTACCGAATGTTTACAAATTTGTATAAATTTAAGTACATAAGCTAACGCTCTTACAAGTCGCAAGTAATTGGAAAAAAATCTTGATATATCAATCAAAGGTTTAATCAAAGCAGTTATTAGTATTGCTGATGGCTTTAATTCTAAATTTTCAACGTTTATTTTTATATTTTGGCGAATATCCTTTTCCACGGGCCAATTTTCTTGATTTTCTTTTAAAAATGTAGGCCCAGAAAACCACCTACCATTTAAGGATAAATCTATTATAGAATTATCCCGTGTACCTTCATCGGCTACGTTAAATTTTGTCGGAATCCAATTCCAACATTCTGTCCCGACTAACTCGTCTATTTCACCTAGACGATGGGCAACAAAGGGTTTAAAGTTTCGCGAATCTGACTGTAGCCAGCACATTACGGTTTTTGAGTCCGTGTAAAGGTGATGAGACTCAAAATACATAGTGTGTTCTTCGGTTATAGTTTTATAGAGCTGCTTCCTAATAAGGCCCCTTGTAATTCCAGGCGCGGAATAGAAATAGGTTTAATAGGCGCACCTTTGTTTTACTTGCAATAAAATTAATATAAACCCTTCCATGATTATCTAATACTCGGCTGTATGCAACACAACATATGGCCTTTTCGCTAGCGTCACAAAATATATGCAGCTGTCGTTCTTTTATATCTGAGCACTGCCATTCGTAGTAGCGAGGAATTTTTACGGATTCTACTGATTTTAATAATTGTAACCATAGCAACCATTCGGAAAAATTTCTATCATTGAGCTTGCTATCCCAATTTATTCCGGATCTCCATACGTTCTGTAAAAGAATTTTTGATCTTATTGTTACTGGAGCGAGTAAACCAGGTGGATCGAAAACAGTCATTATCACCTGTAACATTTCTCTTTTTGTTGGTCTAATTTTTCCTGAAACTAGTTCATTTGATAACTTTTTAAAGCTAAGATCAAATGAGAGCATATCCGTATTCGGATTCCACTGTAGACCTAAAGTCCTTTGTATAGGAGTTTCACTCTTGCTTAAATTAACTATATCTTGAGTCCTATTTTCCTTGGGTATCGACTCTAATACTTCCGGAAAATTTGATGCCCAACTGGTAATATTAAAACCGCCCTGTCTATGTATGGAATAGACGTCCCTTATTAAATTTTTCGCCTCCTCTATTGTGTCGGCGCCATCTAAATAATCATCCATATAATGTCGTTTTGTAATTGCTTCCACCGCGTTTGGACATTGTTGTATGTGTCCTTCCGCATTTACGTTTTTTACGTACTGCGCTGAACACGGTGATGACTTTGCTCCAAAAATCATAGACTTCATTACATACGTAGACGGGGGGTTAGTTCGGTCTTTATCTCTCCATAAAAACAACTGACAGGGTAAATCTGTTTCTTTGATTTTTATTTGGAGAAACATTTCCTGTATGTCCGCTGTAAATGCGATCTTATGCTGGCGAAATTTGAAGATTATACCTAGCAATGAATTATACAAGTCTGGGCCAGTTAGCAATCGATCGTTTAATGACACATTCTTACATTTTGCCGCTGCATCAAACACAAGTCTTAATTTACCTGGCTTGTTGGCATTGTATACAGCAAAATGCGGTAAAAACCATTTATTAATACTGGTATCTAAAGTGTCCAAGTCTGTTTTCTCAGCGTATCCCGATTTTATATAATGTTCCATTTTTTCCCTATACGCCTTCGCAAAATCTTTGTCTTTATCCATACGTTTTTCCAAAGTATAAAGTCTACTCAACGCCATTTCAAAGTTGTTTGGTAGATAAACAGTGTCTTTGATTCCATAACAGGCCTGTTTGCCAGTAGCCATTTGTGAAAATAGTAGTTTCTTTCAGCACATGAATAGCCCGTTTGTCTAATTCACATATTCTAGGCTGAGAAACTCCGGAGTCGTCCAGTTTGAAACTATTTTTTATTAATTCATGCAATTCGGCATTTCGATCTTCAGTTACATGGCAACTAATTTCTGATTTTAAATGTTTGCAAGGAATATGTCCTAAAAGGACCCATCCTAGATTTGTATATGATAAAGATAAATCATTGCGCGAACCTTGAAGAATTTTCCGCGATATTATTAATTCCCAATTATCCTGACCAATAAGAATGGAAGGTTTCGCATTTTTATTTACATAAGGGGCATTTTTCAAATGTGGATATTTATTTATGTAAGAGTCTGGTATGCCATTTTGCTCCGGTAAATTTAACTTTTGTATTGTCCTGACATTAGCGGTGAATTTTTTATTTTCTTTTAAGCCTTTCATTTGGACTTTGATATTCATTGACGTGGAATCAGTAGCGTTCATCTCATGAACTCCGCGTAGGGTCAAGGTACTCGCAGGACCCACTAGACCAATCTTCTTAGCAACGTCAAGTTCAAGTAATGTTACAGTACTTCCATCATCCAATAATGCATCAATGTTTATACAACCGAGAGGCCCATAAAGCGTCACTGGTAAAACTTTCAAAGACGCCATTGTTTCGCTGTTCCAAGTAGTGTTCGTAAGTACATTATTAGTTACGTCACAGTTGTTATCATTATGATTTTCGTCCTCTTTTGTTTTGGTTATCGAGTTGCTAGAACTTTTATTGCTTTCGGTATTCTTGACTTGTTTATTCGGCGCGCTCAAGAGAATATGATACTTCTTATTAGGATATTTAATATTTGCTGCGCATTCAAAACGTGTATGATCTTTAGATAAACATTTATAACAAAGGTTATTAGCCTTAGCTACGTCCCATCTTTGTGTCATTGTTAAATTTTTAAATCTTTCACATTGCCACAATGCATGTTCTGTCTTGCATCCACAATAACAAATCTTTTGTTTCGAAATTACGTACACGTGTCCTCTGTTTACATTTAAATTCTTAGAGTTATTGTAACTTTTATTAGGTGGATTGTTATATTTTACTTGATGAGGTTTTGAATTATTAGTTTGTTGATTAAACTTGTTACTGGATTTATTATAATGAGATATTCCTGAATTTTTTGAATTGATTACGATCTGTTCCAACCATACCGAGAGATAACATATCGCTGGTTCTTTAAAGTCTTTACGACCGTGGTCCGTTATCCACAACGCCTTTAAATTAGATGGAAGTTTATGAACTAAAGCCGATAAAAGCTCTGGATTGTGCAAAATGACCAATATTATTTAATGATTTTAGCAAAGAAACAAGATTTTTAACTTTACATGAAAATCTTGTGATATTATCGGATCCAGACTGTTCATCCAATTTATTAAAATTTTTAATATCCCAAATTGTTTTTTCTATAATATAGTCAGTATTACCGAAAATGTTGTCTAATGTGATAATGATATCATTAACATTCAAAGGAGACATGAGCAGAGACGACACCGCTTCGCGGGCCTCTCCCTTTAAAGATTTTTGCAAGCGATACAAATTTTCATTATCAGATATTTTTTGCAAACTTGTGGTTTGATAAAAGATATTTTTATATGGAATCCATTCGATGGGATTCCCATAGAATATAGGTAGCTCGAACATATGATTTGGCCTAGCAGAGTAAAAAGACAATGCCTTACCTATTGAATCCGCGAGGCGATCGTCGTTGCTCTGCATATTAGCCTGGTACTGCTGGCCGCGAAACGGCTCAGGCTTTTGAGTTTCCAAGTGCTGCGACGGCAGCGTGCGCCCTTTCATGGGCGGCTCCAAGATCTGCCCAGGCAGCGAGTAATGCCATCCCAACGGCTGGTCCAGGGCCAAGCCAAGGCAGCGTCTGCCCTGCGCCTACCATGGGCGGTTCCAAGTCTGCGCAGGCAGCGCGCGCCCTACCATGGGCGGGCTCCAAGTTCTGCGCAGGCAGCGCGCGCCCTACCATGGGCGCAGCAGCGCGCGCCCTACCATGGGCGGCTCCAAGATCTGCGCAGGCAGCGCGCGCCCTACCATGGGCGGCTCCAAGATCTGCGCAGGCAGCGTGCGCCCTACCATGGGCGGTTCCAAAGTCTGCGCAGGCAGCGCGCGCCCTACCATGGGCGGCTCCAAGATCTGCGCAGGCAGCGAGTAATGCCCTCCCAAGGGCTGTTCCAAAGTCTGCGCAGGCAGCGCGCGCCCTACCACGGGCGGCTCCAAGATCTGCGCAGGCAGCGAGTAATGCCCTCCCAAGGGCTGGTCCAGGGGCAAGGCAGCGAGAAACGCCCTCCCAAGGGCTGGTCCATGGTCTGCACAGGCTGCAAGAAACGCCTCCTAATGGCGCCTCCAGGGTCTGCGCAGGAAGCGAGGAAGCGATAGGCATCATAGGCGGTAGCTCCATATGTTGACTGGACGCTATGCTGCCATGTTCCGCCCACTCTTGAATGCGACGTCTTGACGACCGCCCTGAATATCTTGATGCTAATTCAAGGGCGATGTCAGCATTTTCCTCCTCTGCGTCAGCACATTAGCTTCTGCTGAAAGGCGGGCTTCTTCAACAGAGATTCTTGCCTTTTCCCCGCTCTTCGGCAAGTCGAGCCTTTTTCTTCGGCAAGTCGAGCCTTTCCAAGGCTATCCTCGCCCTTTGTCTGGTCATCCTCAACTTGGATGAGGATGCCGCTAGCTGCGCCTCCAAATCTTGTTGTGATCCCGAGAGACTGCTGTTCTTTGAAGATACCTTCGAAGAGTCCATGGCTCCAGATCCGGCTCGAAGGACCAATTTTGTATCGTCTTGGTGGTACTGGAGGTGGTCCCTTCCGAAGAAGAAGAAGAAGAAGAAGAATTTTCCCAAATATAATTTTATTCCAAAAATTATATAGATACAGTAGGCAGCAATCTTGAGTCTTGGGCGAAGAGCGGTGAGGATATACTTGTCTTGATGTTTTTTACGCAACTAAAAAATCCATGAAGGGTTCTCCTTATATAGGGAACGCCGATGACGACACAAAAATTCAATCATGTGAACCTTTGTTCCTTCCTTTGTCTATTAAATTAAATATCTCAATCTAAAAATATCGTATATCCATCACGATACTCTTTTCCCAAGTCTTTTTATTATAATATTATTTCTAGATTAAAATGAAATAATTCAATAAAATATTACACGTTAATCAAATTAAAATTAAAGGGAAACAATACATTTTTCATTCTAATATTAAAAATATCATTATAAGGTTAAGATAATAACAATATATCTGTTTTTCATTTATAAAAAATTAAAAATATTATTATAAGGTTAAGATAATAACAATATATCTGTTCATCCAATTGATAAGGCATTATTCGTTCACGCAACTAGGCCCAAATTGTTCTGTATTATTTCTATAAAAGAAATAGGAATACCTATAATAATAAAGTTATAAGGAATACCTATAATAATTATTAAATAAACTAAAACTTTACTTAAATGCCCATAAAGTGTGCAAAAAGGCGGTAAAAAAATTAAAGGTCCTTTATATCGGGTGTGATGCGTGAAAAATAACGCTGGCTACCGTATGGCAAAAAATAACTTGTTTTCCTCTCTTTCCAAATTCAAGGATTAGGGCATATCTCCCGCTCCTTCGCTCTCATTGTCCACTGGACATGCATACCGCAAATTACCGAGTCATCGTGTATTAATAAAGTGCCATAACACAATATTATTAATACATTTTGGACCGGGTTCCATAAAAAAGGTATTGACGTGTTAAAGCGTTAGGAAGGTATAACGCATTGTGGGTGCTTCATACCTTATTTATTTGATGTTATTTATATTGGTAGCCGGTACTAAAGCTTAAATTTATTATAATTAAGCGGATTTAAATGCAACAGTGTAAAATGCACAAGTACAAGTCTTTATGTCGCCATTTTACTTCCAAGGCTGGATCCTAAAAAGGATGAGAAGGCAAGCAATAGGGTTCATCCCAATAGTATGAAAATTATCCTTGAAAACGTTATACAAATAAATATTTATTTTTTACAATTTCAACGATATAAAACACAATGATCAAAACTTTGGGTTTTCATTTATAAATGTTATGTTTTAAAAAAATAACACGAAACTTACATGATTTTTAAACGCCCGTGATTGGCTAATGAACGTCATAACACCCGTCGACCCGTAAAAAGGCGTGAAATTCATTCCGTAGTGAGCGCCTATATTTTGCGAGCGATTCAAAAAAGCGCTATTTTCAAACCGCGCTAGAAAATTCATGACATCGTAAAAATTATGAAAAAATACCCTAGATATTGTTATTTTTCAATCAAATTTTTTTAATAAAAAATCGGGAAGAACCCAATTGAATTGTACTTATTGCCCTTCCAAAATAAATATATTTTTACTCTTCTGTACTTTTCCATGAATTTGTTTTTGATTGATTTCTAAAGAAAACTAAAAGTCAAACACAAGTAGATGTACCTTACTTGACCTACACAATATAGTTTTTCTTTCATATAACCATATTAGATACAGGAAAAAAATGTTCCCTTTATATGAATTTTCGAATGTAGTTAACGATTACTCATAACAAAACTTCTTTGTTCACGAGTTTACAATAAAACATCAGCGGATGTTCTACCTGCAGTAAAATAAAAAAGTGCCCCCTTGAATGTTTCTTACATTAAGTTTATTTCAAACTTAAAAGAGATTGAGTATTAGACAAAACGAACGCCTTTTGGCGTGTCTGCGCGTTGATCTCGATTATATTCGGTTACTCGAATCATGACGATGAAATTTATTGATTCTCTTTTTAAGATACCTTAGATCATTGATTACCCAGAGACCTAAATACCTGATTACTGATAAAATAGTGAGCTTATCAAAATAGGTTCAAAATTATTATCAAAAAAGCATAGTATGTAGATACTTAGTAATTTCCTGAAATTTAGGAAATTGTTTCTGTTTTTTGTACCATTATGATGTAAGATGCTAATGTCAAACATTTCAGTAATGTATCTTTCTAGAATCGTAGAGAAAA
>JAGVSP010002626.1:0-67973 GCA_022494985.1 Micrasema minimum
GCCCATGGGACGGCATGGGGCCATGTAGAGGAGGTGGACCATGTGGTGGAGGTTGTCCGTGGGAATGGGGCGGACCATGCGGGTGAGGACTATGAGAAGGAGGTAGATTATGTGGCATGGGTTGTCCTCCGTGAACGTAGGGAGGGCCTTGTGAAGGTGAGTGAGGTGGCATGGGCCGACCGTACATATAAGGAGGCCGAATAGCGTGCAGGCTCTGCATCGCTGAAGGACCATGTGACATGTGAGGAGAGCTGTGTGTTGACGGAGGTATTCCGCCTTGGGAGGCAGGTTGGTTGTGGAGGGGTCCATGGGACTGCGGAGGACCATGAGGCGGTGGTGGACCATGAGGCGGTGGAGGGCCGTGAGGTGGCGGTCCATGAGGTGGAGGGGGACCATGAGAAGGCGGTGCTCCATGAGATGCGGGTGGGCCGTGAGGTGGTGGGCCATGAGTGGAAGGTAGTTGACCATGAGGTGATTGACCGTGAGGTGGACCATGGATTGGTTGGCCATGAGATGGCAGGCCATGTGGTGGTTGGCCATGTGGTGGTTGGCCATGAGAAGGTGGGCCATGTGGCGGTTGGCCGTGAGAAGGTGGGCCATGTGGTGGTTGGCTGTGAGTAGGTGGAACGTGCGGTGGTTGGCCATGAGAATGCGGATGACCATGGGAAGGTGGAGGACCGTGGGATGAAGAAGGTGGACCATGTGACGGTGGTAATCCGTGAGTTGGTGGGGGTCCATAAGCTCCATGAGGCGATCCATGAGACGGAGGGCCATGTTGAGGTGGAGGACCCCGAGGAGAGGGGCCGAGCATGGAAGGAGGAACGTGCTGCATCGAGGGATCGTGTGACCCATGCGCATATGGAAGTCGATGAGGAACCGGTTGACCATGTCCGGGTGGAGGGGTGCCTTGAGTGGACTGTGGCGGGCCGTGGGGCCTCCGCGATGGCCCGTGCTGGGCCAAGGGACTATGCGAAGGTGGCGGGCCGTGCGGACTGCGCGAGGGCGGCGGGCCCAGGTGGCGCGCCATGTAGTGCATGTCTCCAGCAGGGGGGTAGGGTGCATACGGTCCATACTGTGGCGCGTACGGGCCTTGAGGGTAGCGAGAGGCGGCAGTAAGTGCAAGACGACCGCGAGGATTCCTTTCCCCCTTGTCCGTATGTTTAAGTTGCGGATGCCGAGAAGGAGGCGGAGAAGAAGTGTTATCTTCATCGTCTTCTCTAGACGGAGAACCTTCTCCATCTTCTGGCGAGAGAGAACGTTTGATGGGTGCTCCGGGTTCGCTTTTAATCTCCGGATGTAGAGTTTCCGGATCGGGTTTCCTGTCAGGGGGCGGGTAGTGCTGCGGGGGCGGGTAGTACCCTCCACCCGACGGAGAGGGGTCCAGGGGGTGTGGGGGGTGCGGCCGGTACAGCGAGCCAGGGGGCCCGCGGGGGGGCCCGTACACCGGCCCACCTCCAGTGTACATGGAAGATCCCCTATGAAAACAAATCACATTTTAAAAAAAAACACTAAAAATTGCAAATAATGAAATGTTGAATTTGGTTGATGTATTAACCTGTACGGAGGAGGCATCATGTGCGGCATGCGAGTAATAACACTCGGGGCCTCTGTAGCGGGCCGGAAGGGCTGGGGAGCTCCTGCCACAGCGAGGGTTCCTGACAAAAACAATTCATTAATTAATATTTTATTTTTAAAAAACATTGGTTTAAATGGAGAAAACTAGTAAAAATAATGTGGCTTATACCAGATTTTCACCAGGACTCTAATCAGCCAACTCTTAGCGAAAAGAATAATGTCACTTACTTTGGCTTTACTTGCCAACTTTCTATTTGGCTGTCCAGGTAAATTCACTAACAAAGTACATCAAACAAAAGGTTTTGGTAAAAGTGTAATTTGTATTTAAAAAAATTATGTTTATTGTCGCTTAATATTTAGCATTAGATTATTTTAAGATGATTAAGGCAGTGCAGATGGATGTTTTAACACCATCACAGAGCTGTTTATGTACATGTATGTACGTTTAAAAGTCAAAAGTGTTGGTGAAAAGGTTGCAAATAATATTCTCTAACATCGTTTTCAAATTCTTTGACCGCAAAGTTAAATACAAACTGAAATTCCTCACTGTCTGTGGAGTGTTTGACCGAGGTACTGTACACGTGTTTGTGATTTTACCTTGGACCGAGGAAGCCGCCTGCCTCGCGAGGGTCTTCTTGCCGGGCCCGCGCCCCCGGCGCTTGGCCTGCCCCCCCCGCCGCCGTCATCCCCCCTCCGGGGCACCTGCCGAGGTACTCACATGTACTCAACCCGTCACTGCCATATTGCGACCGTAGTTATGCTTCCTTTCAAATATACTCATGACTACGTTCAAACCTTATCTCAGACACTCGTTTAAACATACTTATACATATCTTATAATCAAAATACTTGAACTTACAAATCAGAATACTAATATGCATAGATCCAAAAGAAATAAAGAAAGACGCAAAAGATAATCTCAATATATTATTTAACTATGTCAACGTCTTATCTGTGGAAAACCTATGCAAATATAAAATAATGACAGATCATTTCCTTGACGATGGGCAAAAAAAATATCACACACCCGATTGAGACACGATTAGTTTCAGCACAGCGGCTGAGGCAGCCTCGGCAGGTAAACTATTACGGGAAAAGAACATTGGCGTGTGTTATTCCCGATTTATTTAATCGGCTCCCAAAAAGTATTTATGAAAAAAAAAAATATTATTATTAAATTTAAAAAAAACATTAAGACCCTCTTAAAGGGCATACAGTGATTTGTTGCAACGCTACCTACTTAAAATAAGAATATACTTATAATGTTAGATACTAATTGTGTAATAAAATAAGAAGAAAAAAAAAGTATTAATATGTAATGTAACCCGCAGACAAGCCCCAGCTTTGCGGGAACAATAAATACATTTTATGTATTGTTTATAAAACATGTTTACTTCAAAATAAAATAAAATATTTTTTTTTTTTAAATACGGAAAATGTTAATGGAAACGCCCCTTCTAGTGAATTCTTGTACGAAGGTACGCTTACTTATCTCTGTAGTGGGGGTCAGGGGTAAGCAAGCTCCTGATTTCACTGCGACCTGTACAGATCTATTGTGCCAGTATTTACATAAAATAACTTTCGAGTGCTAAGGGTATTCATGCGATCAAAGCAATTTTCTTTACTGTACAATGGAGATAATTTTTACAGATCTACCCCATTCACTAATGCGACAAAAATTTATCACAAAAGTTTACAGGCCAATTTACGACATGCATACGGCTGTTTATTTTTTCATTTGCATAAATAAATAATATGTAGGCCATTTCTACATAAATTAAGCTGCACGAGAGGAATCATTTAAGAGGGTTCTCATTATGCTGTTCTATGTTAATTACATTGATTTATAATACTTTGTATAAAGATTTTGTAAATATTGTTCTTTGGAAATAAAAACATATTATGAATGTGGTAATTGTGAAATAAGTTACCCATGTAACCTTTAGATTTTTTTAATATAAAAACTTGTATGGTCAGTGTACACATTCGTTCATCATCTTTTTCATGTTGGTAAATAATAAGATACAAACCTTCTCGCATGTCAGCCATCCTTTGCTCAGGGTGCCTCATGTCAGGGATCCTCATGTCTCCCATCCGTTGCTCTGGAGTCCTCATATCCGGCATTCTCTGGTCGGGATTCCTCATATCTCCCATTCTGTGCTCGGGGTTCCTCATGTCCAGCATTCTCTGTTCCGGGGTCCTAGCATCTGCCATTCTCTGGTCTGAGTTTCTCATGTCTGCCATCCTCTGCTCGGGGGTTCTCATGTCAGGGATCCTTTGGTCCGGGTTTCTCATGTCTGGTATTCTCTGATCTGGGTTTCTCATTCCTTCGGGTATTCTCTGATCTGGGTTTCTCATTCCTTCGGGCATTCTTTGATCTGGGTTTCTCATTCCTTCGGGCATTCTCTGGTCTGGGTTTCTCATTCCCTCGGGGATTCTTTGATCGGGATGCCTCATGTCCGACATTCTCTGGTCGGGGTTTCTCATTCCCTCGGGCATCCTTTGATCAGGATGTCTCATGTCTGGCATTCTCTGGTCGGGGTTTCTCATGTCCGGCATTCTCTGATCGGGGTTTCTCATGTCCGGCATTCTCTGGTCGGGGTTTCTCATGTCAGGCATCCTCTGCCTGTATTCGTGCATGTTGCGGCCGTCCATCATGTACCTGGGCCGGCCCTGGTGGTCCAGAGAGTAGGGGTGGTGGGGGGTGCGGGAAGTCTCCCTGGGGGCGGTAGTACATGTCTGGGAAGGGGGCCCTGAGGAGGTGAGGAGGGACCATGCGAGGCGGCCCGCCCTGCATCGGGCGGGGTCCCATGGCGGGACCTGATATGTTTAAGTTCATCGCTTGGCCACCCGTAAAATCTATAAACAAAGGTGTTGGAATTGCATGGATATTTTATATTTGATCAAAGATGTTTATTTTACATAGATAGCTATTTTTTTCCGTTCCTAGGAAGGTTCGGATGTATTATATACAGTATTGTTGTTCTTTTTATAAAAATTCAAACTTGTTAGAGGGAAACAAAATTATTGGAATAACATTAATTTCATAAAGCGTTTAATGATTTGTTTTGATTGTTAACAGAAGATAGATTTAGTAAGTTCCTCCCAATGGGATATATGCATTTTTTTACTGCAAAATAAAAATGGAACATAAAATTTTGACATTTTTCTTTAAATTAGCTTGGCTAGTTATAACAGGTATGGGCAACGACTAAATAATTTACTGTTGATTGTACAGATTATTTTGTTGATACTGGATTATTTTATACAAGATGGTTGAGGCAATGTGGATGGAAGTCTTAACACAGCTATGTAGGTGTTGAATTAGGTTAATTATGATTATTACCTGGGGTTTTCGGTTTGCGATTAAGTTTCTTTTGTTCTTTGTCAGCTATTTTAGCTAATTTCTTTTCTTCTCTCTCCTTGGCCTTCTGTTCCTTCATCTGAACTTTCTCTTCCTTTTTCTTGATTCTTTCTTCTTTTCTTTTTTCCTTCTCAGCTAGTTTAGCTTCCTTCTCTTTCCGTTTCTTTTCCTCTCTCGATCTAAATATTAAATAAAATTAGACAAAAACCAACTAACTAACCATCACGCCATTTCCTACGGACAGAACACCATTCTCTGTCCCGACACGCTTCCTCTACAATCATACATCTTCTCATGCACACACGCGTACTTGATCAAGCCATGTCTGAAACTGGTAAGAATTACTAATTTGGTTATGAACCAATAAAAAAAATATATATGCAGAGAGAAGTACAAAAATTCAACTTACTTGGAATGGAGTCATGATGGCTGGCCTAATTGGTATAGAGACGTCTCCTAAATCTCCATCATGGTCCAAGTCACTCATCTGCAACATATTTCATTATAATACGTGGGTATTCATTTTAGCTGTAAAATTTTTAATAGATCGATATATAAGTGAGATATAATGGTTTAATAGTTAGGTAGTAAAACATTTCAAACTACAACATGAGTAGTTTCTTATGAATAAAACACAATACTTACATTTTCCAATCCCGAAAGCTCATCGGAGAAGTCTCCTATCTTCATGTCATTTGGCAAGTCATCCAAATTATCGCCATCTAAATAAAAGAAAAAGTATTATAATTAATGTTGCCGTTCACATCAAACCAACAAATATATCATAAGAACTCAAACAATGGCAACTCAAAAAAAAAGGATTTAAGTATTTGTTTAAAACATTATTTCACTCAAATCCATGAATAATGTTGAAAGTCTATATATTTTGTGAGTTGTCTTAGGACGAATATGGTGCATAATATTTTCATGGCCATTATCTTTCAAGTGTCAGTAATTCTTTGGAACTTAATAAATTAAATTTTTCACTGGCATTACTTAAAAGAAAGAAGTAACATTCTTAGAGATCCACTAATAGGGACGGCTGATGAAAGGGGGCTCGCTCTCCACCTAGTGGACCGATTCATACCTTTGAGTGAGCCCTGGGAGGTGGAGAGTTTCGGGGTTCGGGGAACCTTGGGGGTGGATGTGCCACTCCCCCCTCGTCCTCCTCCGCCCCTGCCTCGACCGGAGCCACGGGGCCTATACACACCCCTAGAAATAAAAACATAGTCACGTTCATTATGAGTGTTATGAAAACAAAGACTGCTATGAAATTTTTATTATTGACTGAAACTCAAACATTTAACTCCGTGTAAATATGGTTGGTGGTGATAGTTAACCTGACTGTGAAGCATGAATTTATCCATTATTTAGTATGGCATTGGAAAAAACGAAATAATAAGAAAATCTAACAAATCGAGAGAAAGATAGAAAAAAATCACAATTACTATAAAATATGCATTAATCATATCACTTGAAAAATAAATAACCGTTCGCTCCAGGGTTTGAACCTGGGTCCTTCTGATCACCGGTCAGCTTCTCTATCTACTGAGCTAAACCATCGGATACATATGTCGACATTTTAACAAATGCCTATCGCAATTATGACTAGGCGTACGATACACCGACCAACTTTTTATCTTTTAAGCCTCACACACAATAAAGGAAAAGGAAGGAGGATTTTTCTTTTCATACATTGATGTGCTTTATGACCTTGGCGCTGATATCTGCCTGGTGATGTATCAAGTATATATTATACCTTAGTATCTATTACCAAGTATATAAATATTATGCCAATATATTATACCTTAGTTATGAAGGAGAGATAAAAAAATTTACAAATTCTGCAAAACAAAGCAATGCGAATCATATTGAAGTGCAGTAGAAGAACAAACATTAAAAAAATGATTAAACTCAGTAGACCAAAGAATTAAATATAATGTTGCTAATGAAATCAACAAAATTGTTAAAGGGATAATTCCAAGATATTTGCAAAACAAATTAAAAAACAATGACTTTTTTCATAAAAATATGCAACAAGAGGTTAAAAAAATATAAGATTAGAAAAGAAAAGAAAAACTATGTCACAGAATTGTCTCATGTATAAGGGCATTAAAATGTATGAGGAGATGCCAGATGAATTAAAAAATTAACAAAATTTAAAGTTATTTAGGGCTAAGTGTGAAAAATTTATGTGTAAGAAATATTAGTGTAGATATTATATTATGGCTAAATTGAATTATGATAGCATAAGAATAGTTAGGAAAAAAATAAATTAAGTGTAATGTAAAATATATTAGTCTATGTAAAAAATTATATATACTAAATAAAATATAATAATAAAAAAATTTAAATAAAATATTTATTTTAGTATGCGCAAACACCACCACAATTTTTTACTAAATGCGTTATTACCAGTCAAAACACCGTTCAGAATCAATGTAATATACATCTGTTACTCCAAATGAGTAGGTGGAGAGAATAAAATGCCACACCACTCTGTTTTATACCGATAGTATATAAAATGGTTTACCTGCTTCCCCTCCCACCCCGACTGCCCCTCCCGCGTACAGGAGTCACTACAGGAGATGTTAATGCTGTCTGCACCGTTGTCTCTGGACCTAAAAACACATCATTAATCATTAGTAGTTTGTAGATACACAAGAGGAGCAAAAACAAAATGTTACTATGCAAAAATTTGAGAGACTTTGAGATTTGTAATAAAGGAAATTGATTGTCATGTTGACTATCAGTGCTGATAATACGTCGTCTTTCAAGAAGGCATAACTTGAATTTGTTGATTTTAAAACTAACTAACTGACTAACCATCACGCCATTTCCCCGAAATGGTAGGCAGAGAGGATAGAACGCCACACCACTCTGTCCTGGCATACTTCTCTTGCTTCCTCCACATTCATACATCTTCTCATGCACGCACGTCGATTATTCCGACTTCTTAAATGCCCACTATCAAGCACTTGTTTTACTTGATCATGCCATGTCTTTCTTTGCCTTCCTCGACTACATTTTGGCACAGTCGCATCATATATTTTTTTAGCCATTCTTTCATCGTCCATTCGCTCTACACGACCGAACCAACGTAAAAGACCTTTCTTAATTTTGCGGATAATGCTTTTTGCATTCTGCTCTAATTTCAACATTAGTGCACCTATCATACATAGTTTTACCACACATTCGCCTGAGAGATCGCATTTCAACTGCATTCAATCTAGTTTCATCCTTTCATCATTTGTTGAATTTACAGGAGACGAATTTTGTCTTTCTGTAATTTTTTGTCCGGAAAGACGCAACCAAAATAGGAGTCGCAGACTGGACGTCTGCCAGGACAGAAGGCAGTGGAGGAAGCTGCTCCAGAAGGCGTTATCCCTCGCGGGACGTAGCAACGGGAAAGAAAGTAGAAGTAATTTTTTTCCTCCATTCGATGTTATTTTTTAGTCTTCAATAAGAAATTATTTTGACTACTAGCTTCAATATTAAGTAATTTTTCATTCTGTTCAGCTCCCTTCCTCCGGATGGATTCCGTTGATGGCTACCAAGGTACATCTGCCTAACAACCAGAAGGCTACCGGAGATCGCAGAAGTCGACAATATTTTTACTTTACCTGTTCCAGGCGCTATTGCAGATTTGTCAGTTGAGATATCCGACAGCTTGACTGATGTGAGTGAGCTCTTCAATATGGACTCCGAGTCCTTGGTGTCTCCGTCGGGCTGGATGGAGGACTCCATGAACTTCTTCAGGGGGGAATCCTCCTCCGGGACCGCCTGCTTCCCCTTCCTGGAGTTCTCCGAGTCCGAGTTGGAGTCCGACTCCCCCTTGTACTCGTCAGAGCTGTCCATGTGCTTGCCACTCGGCTTGTTTATTTCCTACGACCCGGGAAAAGAAAATTAATAACCTGAAAATAATCTGCATTCGTGCATAAGATGTATGAATGTGGAGGAAACAAAGGAAGTGTTCAGGAAATGGTGTGATCATGAGTTAGAAAAATAAAAGAAAGCATAAATATTTAGAGCTTTTAGAAAATATTATTGAATCACTTATTCTCATGTGCACTTTACATGGGCAGAAACTGTACAGTTTTTTGTCCAGTTTGCAAACTGTCCCGTGTAATACAAAAAGTGGATGGAATAAGAAATTAATATACTGAATGCTTTTAAAAACATAAAGAAAAACATATTACATATTTACATTACTAGCTATATTAACAATTACCTGTTTGTTTGTTTGTACATTTTTATTAAGCTATAAAAAAAATATTCGTACACCTAAAATATTATCTGAATATTTATTATTACATATTATTGTGTGCAAACATACGATAATAACCTACGATCCGCTTAAAAAATATACATATATAGCAAATGGACACACAAACCAAATTATTAACCGACTTCTCCAAATACAGTGTCGGTGTCGTTAGTTGGATAAGTCTAATAGGGCATGTATATATTGAAAATGCCTGCAAAAATATAGCTATGTAATTATTAAAATTTTGTATGTAAAAATATTGTTTTGTAAATTCTAAAGTTGTAAAATCCAAACTTGGTTCATTATACTAATTATGTAAATATTCAATTATGTTTAGTACTACAATGTGTTATGTATAATACTACAATGCCCTGACTCGACACGGACTATCTAGTGAGTCGGGGCCAGATCATTGGCATGGGTCTCTACTGATTGAGTTGCCATCCCATTATTGTGATTATATTCAATGTGAAATGTAATAAATAAATAAAATAGCGTGTCTTTTGACAGACTGCGCAGTTTTCTGAACAAGACTGCAGTTATCGGTCCCGTGCAAAGTACGCATAAGATTACTTAGTAAACTACATTACCATCATCATCATCATCCCATATCCGCTCCGTATGTGAAGCATATGGATTCCACAAACTGCCTCCAAGCCAAGTGATCGGATGTCAGTTCCCTAATACTACAGGCCTTGCAAATTGTTTTGCTCTATGATTCGTATGGGGCTGAAATGATTTTCATTTTATTTCTTATCCATACAAAATAAAAGAAACAACGCTATTTGTACACTTTTTCATCCAAACTACTTTAGCCAAATTTAAAGCCCTATTCACAACATTCATTTAATAGTTTAATTATTCAATATGAATTACATTTAACTAACTAACTAACCATCACGCCATTTCCCCGAAGGGGTAGGCAGAGGATAGAACGCCACACCACTCTGTCCTGGCACACTTCTCTTGCTTCCTCCACATTCATACATCTTCTCATGCACGCACGTCGATTTTTCCGACTTCTTACATGCCCACTTTCAAGCACTTGTTTTACTTGATCATGCCATGTCTTTCTCGGTCTTCCTCGATTTCTACATCCAGACACAGTCGCAACATATATTTTTTTAGCCGTTTTTTCATAATCCATTTGCTCTACATGACCAAACCATCGTAACAGACCTTTCTTAATTTTGTCGATAATGCTTATCTCAGCCTTGCATTCTGCTCTAATTTTTTTCGACATTCGCCTGAGAGATCGCATTTCAACTGCATTCAATCTACTTTCCTCCTTCTTTTTCCAACACCACGCTTCACTACCATACATAAGGGTTACATTTTACCTGCATAAATTGGCTTTTTTTCCGAATCTTGTTTATTTTCTTCTAAATAGCAACATTTTACAAATTCGTAAAAAATTATTCTTCTTTATAGCTAAATAAAAAAAAATTGAATTGTAGGGGTAAAAAAGAATATAATATTAAAAAGTAGTTAAGAAAATGAACAACTCACGAAAAAAATTAATATTTTTACAGATCACTAATCAACGACACTAATTCTTGAAAAATATTTGATTGTTTGCTTTGTAAAAAACACTAGAACGTTTTATTGGTGTACTTATTAATACGTACATCTTCAGATTCAGTATTGGGCATCTCCATGTAGTTGACTCTCCTCTGGCGAGTACGGTGAGCGGGAGACCAGTCGTGAGACTCCTTGGAGCTGTCCGATAGTCCGCCGTACTTTACCTGGCAATAAAATTTGATTACAACTTACGGTGTTTTTTTAATTTTATATCTATGTACAAAAATGTCATCATGGAAATCGAGAAATATTATTGAAAATTCATCTTCTGACGTACTAATGCATCAAACATTTATTTAAAACTCATAATAATAATAAAAATGAAAGATATCTTCTTCAAACCACGGTGTGCAATGATATTTTACATAAAAGCTTATTTTAATTCACCTACAGATCGTTCACAGTTATTTTACCTCTGGTTGGTATGTTGGCTAACTTCAGAGCTGTGTTGCCATATTCACCTTCTAAGATTTTACCTTTGGTTGTTATGTTGGTCAACTTCAGAGCTGTGTTGCCATATTCACCTTATAAGACTCATCACTTACACAATATAAGATTATTATCTGAAAAAACTTTTTATTTGTGCATAAATAGAGATAGAAGCTGTTTTTTTCGATTTCCATAAATAACCTATCTAATTACGTACCTATCGCCTATTTTTTACTATTATCGACAAAATTCAATAGTATCGTCTATTCGCATATTTATTATCACAGTATTCTAATTTCCATAAAATTCGGGTAAAATCTTGCACACTGGTAACCCTACTTACGTACTTGTTATGGCGGCATTTCTAAATGGAATTAGAGGAACTTTACAGTCTTTTTCTCTTTAACAAAATTCACGCACTGATAACACAATCTTTCTACCACTACTTTGAATTCTTTTTGGCTTGTTGCAAGATGAATTATCACTGTTAAAAGAGAAAAATGCGAGGAGCTTCGTCAGTCGACATTTACAGTAACGCCAACCGAACAATACGACACACTGTAGCTGTCAGAGGTAAAATAAATGTGAACGCTCTGTAGTGTTATGTGAACACTGGTAGGCTAGCACAGACATAACTTTAGAAGATCCGACATGTGATATGGTGAATTTCATTAATTACTTTTGCTTTGATGCCATACAAATTCTGTCACAAAGTATAGAATGAAGTTAGCAATGTCGCATACTGCAAATTGAAAAGAGGTTACTGATCAATACTTGTTTTGGCTTTACTCCCAATTGCATATTTATTACTATCATTTGAAAAGTAAAGGATTCAGAAGCGATTACTTGTTTGTTTTTTTATTGTGATGATAATATGGATGAGTAGAAGGTTTAGCTAAGGATACGAGATATAGGATATTACGAGATATATTTTTTTATTACCTGGCTTTGATCTTAACAGGTTTTATTCTCTCCCCACCCTCTCCGTCACTGTTCTTCGGTCTCCGTTTCTTCTTCTTCTTCTTCCTTTTTTCTAGGTGTTTACTGGATTTCTTGTTTGGGCTAGCCTTGGCATTCCTAGTGGCAAAGTAATTATATTAATAAATTAGTGAATTACATACATAATTAGTTCATTTAAAAAACGTTCAACAACCAATGATTTAAAAAAATATATTTTGATAATTTGTATTTGACAATCAAAACAGGATGATTGAGCAAAACTCAATTTTCTGAGATATCTAAAAATTAAAGCCAATTAATTCTTGAAATCAACAAATTTCTTGAAATCAACAAATTTACAGCATTTGGTCTATTTTCAATCACCTTTACACATGACTGTAGTTAGTAAAAAAAAAATTGCTTCCACTCTTCCGAGGGGAGTCGGATTTGGTCCCTACTAACAACTTCAATTTAAAAAAAAATATATATTTTTTGTTGACATTTCTTGGTAGAATTCCAGGATTTAATTATTTTAAAATAACTGGCAACATAGATCAATGTGGAAGTGTACCAGGTGTTTTTAATTAACTTTTATTTATTATTTTAAAACAACTTCAATTCTACTCTTACAGAATAATCTCAATGTTTACAGAATTAATTTGTTATTTTCATGCTTTTATTTGCCAATTTTATTTATTGAAATTTTTTTTTTTAAATACTTTAGTAAAACTAACCTTTTTGACCAATCCTTTTCTCCGCTAGTTTCTGAAGTACTGTCATCATCAAATAGTTTTTTTCGTTTCTTTTTTCTATCAGGTGAATCTACAATCTTCTTTTTACCTGTACAAAAAATAACATGGAAATTTTAAATTAGTGGTACGTAATATGCAATACATAATATTCAGTTCCGTTTTCATCATAAAAGACATTTTAATCTTGTGAAAAACAAGTCTTTAAAAAACATACATTTTTTTAGATTCCATGGATAAAAAACAAATCATTCTATGCTACTAGAACAAAACTGAGTAGGTACTTTTATTTGCATTTTTTTTTTTAATGTTTGAATTTTAGAACATATTTTTTTAAATTCAAACAAAATCATTTGAATAAATTTTACAACTGTCAAGCTCACATGATTGTGCAGAGTTAAAAACAGATGTTTTCTCATTTTAAAAGTAAAAAAAAGTAAACTTTCATATTTTAGTAATATCTGTAAACTGATAAAATATAAATACTTGAAGGTGCACGTTGTGAGCGTCGGATGGGAAGGGAGTCGGAAGAGTGACTGGATTTCCCGCCATCACTCTCCGAGGCGGAATTTTCTGAACTCGATGTTGACCAGCTAAAATCAAATACAAAACATTATGAAGGTAACAAATAACGAACACTGATCTTAAAAATTCTATCGCAATTATTGAGGACCCTTTTTTTGGTGTGATAACAGACTTATTTGGGGCCTCAACAGAGGTTTATGAAGTTGCTGTTTTAATTCAATTAAACTAGTTTTTATATAGACTGTCTTTTGCTAAAGCAGAGCCAAGACTCTTGTGAAGTTACTTCGAAAGTAGACGGAAGTAAGCAGAGGGTGTAGAGACTCTAACCGCAATTTTAGGAAGTGCTCAGTCAATGAATATAATCTCTGCTCAGTGAGATAATGTAGAGAGTCACTATTGTATCTGTCAGTTTCAGTCGGTATCGGCATTACAGATTTCTGTAACTTTCGACTTTGGTCAAAAATGGAAGTTGATCAAAGAAAACTGAAGTGTCACGATGTGACCTTGTACACTACAACTTTGGTATACTTCCATCAATTTCACGAGAGTATAAACAGGTTTGTAGCTACACAGAGCTAGCACTATGTTGTATGGAGTTTTTCTTGGCCAAAGCGAATCATATTGATATTTTATCTTGAAGAATTGTTTACCCTGTTTCCTTAAAATCTTCATCAGAGTTATCATCTGCGTCCTCTGAGACCACCTCCAGAGAGTTGAGTTTCCGCGACTTGCGACGGGACTTGGTGGCGATGCGACGCCGGGCTTGTTCTAAATTGGTCTCGTCTTTCGTTTCTTCTTCTTCTTCTCCTTCTCCTTTTTCTGAACCACTACCCGTCTTTGGCTAAAACAAACCCACAAAATTAGCTTGGATCAGAAACTTGATTAAGAAACAACAGATAGGAAACGGAAACTTGATTTAGAAACAACAGATAGGAAATGCCCGTACGATTCCTTAATTAAGATGGTCAACTGCCTTGATTATATTTTTAAACATATTTTGGATAATAGTGTACTGAGTGTAAAAAAAATGTAGTTCCTTAACAACAAATTAAATTTCATTTTCTTTTTTATAATTTATTATTTTTAATACCTTAGATGTAAAAGCAGCTTGAAGTAAAGCTTTCTTCTCCTCCTTGTCAGCTTCTATAATGGTAGAAATATCTTTCCCTCTTCCCTGATTACCCGCTCCGCTGTTATCCACCTCTTTGTATTCCTCCTAGAAATGATACAAGACCTTTGTCAGCATGTGTGTCAACACCTTTAACCAAATATAGGATGATGTAGATAAAATCTAAATTTAATAATTTTCTTTAGGCATATCCAGATAACAGTACGATGACAATAGAAATGAAGTAAAGCCAATTACATTACATATATTGGAAAAATAAAACCTCATGCATACGGAAATGAATAAATGAATAAATGAATTATTCACTAGAACTTACCTTAATAGCGGAACTAATTAGCTGGTCGTACTCCTTGAAATGGTAACTAACGGGAAGTTGTCTTCTCTCCCTCAAGCGGTATATTTTACCATCTTCAGAGTCCTCGGAGGAGCTGGAACTGTCACTGCAGCTACCGCTTCCGCTGCGGCTGCCATCTTCTACGAGGTGAAAAATTACAGTTTTCGTAACAACTAACAAATTAAAATATTAATTTACGAATAAAACGTAAAATAAAACCAACCTGAATTATCTGATCCAGAAGCGGACTTTCCAGCTTTGTCGAGGGATTGATTGCTCACGGATTTTTTCCTTTTTAAATCTTCAATAGCAACCAAATTGACTTGTTTGTCGTATTCTTCCAAACGTGCAGTCAAGGCATCAACGAGTTTTTTCTGAAATAAAATGAGCATAGGTTGCAAGAACATTTCATGAATGATTAGTATGTATTACTAAGCTAAGCTAGTCACAAAAGAACTTCACAGGACGTCAGGAGCTAAAAAGCCCTGAATAAGCTCACTATTCTCCTTGGCCCAAATGCACTGGTCGGCTAATGAGGTGATGGATTTGTTTCACACTTCTCATGTTGCAATCAAAGCTGGTATATTAACAACTGTCAGCTTGTAGCCACAATTTTTCCTCACTTACAGCCTTTTCCTATTTCCATTTTTCCACAATTCACTTTTATGTTCTTGTGAACTTGTGAATTTGTGAAAAAAAACCTCCATATAATAAAGTCAAAAATGATCATCGAGTACCAGCAATATTTTCTACAGGTGGCTTCTATAGGATAGCGGTTTATCGTGGTAATAAGAGTCGTAATTCGGTAAACGCCCACAAAGTTTTGTTCCGAGACTTACATGATTGCAGGGCGGGCAGTACCAGTCTCCCTCCGCACGAGGAAAAGGACGGGCTTGAGGCAGGAGGCGTGCCAGCCCGCGTCGCACCCGTCACACAGCAGAATCCACTCCGGGTGGTCGTTCCCGCCGCACCCCACACACCCGGACTCGGTCTTCTTACCATCATCTGTAAATATACACTATACATTTGGAAAAATACTAACATCATTTTAAAGAAAGTTGTCAGCAAACAACATTTTAAGTGTGTCCAAATCTTGTAGACAATCGATAATTGGCAGATATCGGTATCAGATACTAGGCGGAATGGGGAATGTCAAGCCACTTAACCCAGCCAATGACAGGTCATAAGCCCCATTAACGCCTAGATATCCATATTCCCTTCCAAACATCTCGTCTCTGTTGAGATGTCAATTGTAATTCAAAGTTGTCAATTTTCAAATCTAAGTTACTTTTGGTATAGATTTTAGAATACAACAGGCAACCATTGATAGACAACTCTACTACTGTAATAAAAAAGTAAGGTGAGATTTTTTATTTAAAATACGCGAGCTCTTCGATTCTGATTTTATCTTTTTTAAAGTTGGCAATACTGTCACTGACAAATGTGTCAAATTCCATATTGATATCTGCATTTGTCAATAGTTGCCCATGTGTTTTGTGAACAACCAAAAGTTAATTTAGCGATTTTAACAATATCTGATTTTGTTTAGCAAATAAATTGCATTGAATTTTGTTTGCGGAATAAAATTTCTGCTGCAGAAACATTGAGGATGTTGCGGAAGGCCTTTGGTGACCAGGTTGTCACAAAAAAAATGTTTACAAGTGGTGCAAACAATTTGAAGAAGGCAGAGAAAGACAAAAATCACCCTGAATGACCATCAACGTCAACCAACGAACAACAGTTCAAGAACCGTTTAGATGCAGAAGGCAGACAAGAAGCAGTACAAGAGATATAGGCGCACCAGCAAAAGCTGCCTGCCTATTATTATTTAATAATAATAATAACATATCAAGGAAATTAAAGATTTGGTGCCCAAGAATCGTCGATGGACAATTAAAGACCTAGCTGAAACTGTAATCTTTTTTATTTGAATCAATCCAGACCATTTTGAAAAATGTTTTATGCCTGAGAAAAGTGAAATCTCATTTGGTGCATCGGTTCTCCGAGACCATTTCGCCAAAGCCAGAGGTTTCCGCTAGTGAAATGCAGTGTTACATCACTGTTTCCTAAGGAACTTTATACCATATACCATATAATGTTAAAGGGTTGGGTTAATTTTGCTATTAAAATAGCTGGAAAGTTGAGTACATGGAACCATTTCTAACCTTTTTTTGTTCTAGCTCTCCTCACTGGCGCAGCTTCTGAATCGTCCACATCTGACTCAGGAGAAAACTCGTGGTCTGATTTCAGAGCATAAACTTCCTCTTCCACATCTAAAAGTGAGACATTTTAATTATTATACATTATTTTACGGTCGATTGTTCCGTGACTTTATTAAAAAAATATTTCAGTTAAATCTTTCGGAATCGACAAAGAAATATAAAATTATACAAGTTGTAGAATTTATTTATTTATTATTCACATTATTATAGCAAAGTTACAATTGAATGGGTATATTTATTACAAATAACAAAGAAGGGATATAACTTTTTCTGTCACAATTATTTGCTGGCATTTTGGTTCAGTCACATTTATTTTTGCATATCCTTCCTTGTGTTTAAGATCACAGTTATGTTGTATTTTTTCATGGCCCGTAACTTGCACCACCTTCATGCTATTGGTTGAAAGGTGGTATGTTAGTATTTTGTAGAAAATAAGTATACTACTTACAATGTTCCTCCTCTTCTTCTGGCTCAGTGTCGGAGCTGCTACCGGGGGAGGAGGAGTTCCACTCGAGGGGAGCCTTTTTGTTCTTGTTCTTCAGCTTCTTCTTGCCCTTCCCGCGTCCTCTCTTGGCGTCCTTGGCCAGGGGTCCATCAGAACTGTGATCGGAGGCGCTTTCTTCCTTCCAGTAATGATCTTTCTTTGTTACCTTCAATATAAAAGTTTAATAAATAAAATGGCTATCAATATTTCTATCTCTGTAATGTCCATTGATAAAAAAAACATTATAAAATTTAATTTATAGCTTCTGGTCTGAAAGGGTAATAACTGTTGTACTAACTGATACCTTATTATGCTTGGCCTTCAGTTCCCGCAGAGCCACTTCCTCCAGCATCCGCCGCTGCGCCTCCTCGCGGATCTTGAGCTGCGCGATCCTCCGAGACTGGCGCACTGGAGTGTCTTCATCCTCGGGACTGTTGGCACCCTTCGTCTCTTCGTCTCCCGATTCATCGGAAACTTTCTTTTTTCCTTTCTTGGAACCTAAAAATCAACCATACAGTTGGCGGAATAAGGATGAATGTAGTTAATCAATACACTGAAATATTATCGGTTCGAAAAAATCAATTTTGCAATTTTCACACATTATTTTTATGATCTCTCCAGGAATTTAACCCTAAACCCGTGGTTTGAAGCCGGTGTATCAATCATTAAGGGGCTGCCACGTATGTATTTGCATAGGTTAAACATGATTTTAGTAAAAAATGTACAAAAAATGCCATACTTTAAAAAATATCTTTTAGCAAAAGCAAAAAAAAAGGTTTTTATTATATTTTTCTAATATTTCGACTTGTACAACTATAATGTTGTATTATTTTGAAGATATATCATTTATACTTCATGATTTATGAAGACTTTATAATATTTGTTGAAATTAAAGGGAAAATCATTATTACCTTTTTTCCCTTTGATAGATTTGGGAGTATCTTCTTTAACAGTTTCCTTTTTCTTAGGAGTTTTCAGTGTTTTCTTCACTTTAGCTGAGGAAACAAAATACATCATATCATATATTTTTTTTAAAAATTGACTATGTAAGAATTTTTTATCAGTAATATTATGCAGATGTAAAATATAGGAGAAAATATTTTCTTTGTTTTTTGTGTTCCAAGCAGAACAATAAAATGATTTACAGTCAAATGTAATTCCAACGGAAGAAAATACCTTTGAGGATTGGTTTGTCATCATCATCTTCTTCACTAGATGATTCTTGAAGTTTTTTCTTTTCTTCCACTTTTTTTCTGAAAGGTCAAAATATTTAGAATGTGCTAAATTCGTTACATAAAAAAATGCATATTTATGTGTCTTGGTTGGTGTGTATCTAATTTTATAAAACGCATTTGCATAAAACTCACCGTATTTTAGAGTTTGTAACTTTTGGCTTCATTTTTAATCGTTTACTCTTTTGGGCTTCGAGGTAGTCTTCCTCGGAAGGGGATTCAGTTTCTTCGTGACCTCTCTTACGGCCCGCTGTACCCTTCCCTTTCTTGGGCTCCTGACTGTCCCGATCCAAACTGGTGTTTTTACTGTTAGTTGCCGCCGTTCTCTTTCTTGTTACCAATGGAGCAGGAACTGTTTTGGATTTCTTACATCCCACTGTCGCTTGCTCACTTTTACCCTTGGGTGATTCTGTTCTCTTATTTCGCTTAGTATTTAAAGGGGCATGTTCGTCCGAATCATTGGAATCAGATTCGCTGTTGTTATTTGTAATCGCAATTGGGTCAGTTAGTTTTTTTTCAACAGCTACGGTTGTTTTGGGTTCTTTACTAATATTGGTTTTGCCTTTTATTTTTTTTTTTTTTTTAATGTCTATTATAGTTCTCGTTTCTATATTCTGTTTAACTTTTAGTGTATCGAGGTCATCAACTCTTAATTTTTTGCATTGAATTCCCGAGTCATCAATGTTTTGGTCGATTTTTACAGGAGTCTTTTCTTTAGTTTTCTTATCAGTTTTTATTCTACTAGATATTGCATCAATAGCCTTAGCTATATCTTTTATAGACTTTTTGTGAGTAATGATTGGTTTCTTACGAGGTTCGGCCTTCTGAGAACTTTCTGATGAATTGCCATCTTTCTTATCACTCTCACCTGGTATTGTAGTTATTGGTTGTGAGAGATCAGAAGGTGTTTGGTCTTCGTCCAGAGAATTTTCCGTGCTCAACTTAGGTTTTTTGACTTTGATTTCAATTGATTCCAGTTTTGATTTACCTTTGGAATTGGTACTTAAACAGAGATCATCATCTTCAATCGCTTTATGTTTGCCAGGCTTAGTATCTTGGACAGAAAAAGAGCTTTCATCTTTACTACCAGATCCATTTTTATTTGTTTTGCTTTCCTCTTTGATACATTTCTTTTTAGATACTGTCAAATTTTCAGGAGCTTTTTCACATTCTTTTTTCTTCACAATATTTTTTTCATTTTTTTTTGCTTCACTTTTAGACTTCTTTAGACAAGACTCATTTTTCCTGTTTACCAGTTGCCGGGAATCTGAAGAGTTGTTGGTGGTGATTGCAGCTTTAACACCGAGAGAAGTAATGGAAAGATTTTCACTACCAGTAACTGTTTTAGATGGTTCTAGATTTGCTTCTTGTTCCTCCATGTCTCTTGATGATACACTGGTATCTTTTTCTGGATTTATACCGTCTTCAGCTTTAAAATCATTTTCTGGGTTACATACATTGCCATTACTTGATGAATCCTTTTTGGCTTCAGCATTTTTATTTTGTTGTTTTGATTGTGTTTTATTTTTTCTGCTGACAGAAGACACCTTTTCATTTAACTTAGTAGGCTGCACAACTTGAGTATCATTATCCACTGAATGTACTGTAGAATCAGAGTTTCTTCTTGTGGAAACTGAAAGATCTTCCGGTGATTCGGATTTTTGAACACTATTTGCAGGGGAAGTTGAGTTTGGAGAAAGCTTTAAACAGCCAGGTCGACCAAAAAATAATGATTTTGAAACAGATTGATCATCTTGAATTTTCATTTCTTCTTTTTGTTTAGAATTTTTTTCTCTATTCGTATTACTCTTGGCAGATTTATTTTTGGAAGGTTTTTTATCAGTATTTAAGGCTTCACCTTCACCCAATTTATCTTTACTATTGTCAACTAATACAGTATTTACAGTAGGAGTTTTATTATTTTTACTAATTAATTTATCATCGTTAGATAATACTGCGTTATCACTATCAGAATTTCCGCTAGAATCTGGTTTAGGAATATTTTGGAGGAACCTTTTGGTTACAGGCAGAGGTGCCGATGATGCATTTTTGAGTTCAGAATCTGTATCCGAGAGAGAAGTTGGTTCCTTGGTAGCTTCGTCTACATTCTCTTCTAACGAAACAGCACCTTCAGAATGTTTACTTAAGTCTACATTTTTACAACTATCAGCACCATTGATTGATTTTGAGTTTCCAGAAATTGTGACGTCAATCGTATTAGACTTACTAGCTATTATATTTTGTTCAGTTTCTCCAGATTGTCTGAGGGAGTTACTTTCTGCGCTCTTATCTGTAGCTCCAGCTTCAGACTCAGTACTGGCTGCCGCACCGGGCAGGCTGTTACCCGTGTAACAGTCTGCTCCCGAACCTGATCCCCAGAAGTACATAACTTCCTCACATATCTCTTCACTGAAATATGGCTCAGGGGCACCTTGGCATTCGGCTCCCTCTCCGGGGCCAGTGATTATCATTACTTTCTCTACTATTTCCTCATCATCAGAATCATTATCATCGTCATCCTTTTCTTCCTCATCTTCTGATTTCGACACATTTTTCTTTTTATTACTTTTGGTTGGAGATTCTGAACTTTTAAAGCGCTTTTTAGGGGATGAATTATTAATACTATCTGATGTTTTCTTATCTGAAAGAGGATTATTTTTTGTAATTTTAGCAATAAAAAAGTACATGAAACAAGGTAATTCCGTGTACAATTATTACTCCAAGAGAAAAGTGACAGAAAATTCTCACCAAAGGATCACTTTCAATTTTGCTCTCGATTGCAGATGTCGGAGCAGGGAGGCTCTCCACACTGTTGGAATCTTCATTGAGCATCGGTTCAGCGGCAGAGTCTGTGGGGCTGTCTCCTGACCTCAAGTTGGATATTACCTCAGCCAAGCCTTCTCGATCCCTAATAATTTAAGAAAAGAAATCAATTATATTTCAGGTTTGAAAAATAATCATTACAAAAATGATCATTTAGAAGGCAAGAAAAAAAAGGTGCATTATTTATCAGTTAGATTACAGATAAATAATATCTATGAAGGGTATAGTATATCTAAGAGAGAGAAAGAAGCAAATAATTATGGGTTATCTAAGCGTTTACAGGTCACTGGTCGAATTAAGTGGCCACTTGATGTATAACCCATATTCGTTTCCAGAGTTTCTCTGTCTCTGTTGAGATATCAATAATGTTGATATTAGCCCAGTATGGGTAAAATTCATCAATTTGTCCACAAGTGTTTTTACACATTCAAAATGTTGTCAAAAAATAAGCAAAATGAATAATTATTCATCATAAAATGACTGTGTTCATAGGGTAATTGTTTCATTGTCCTGGTTCAACATCTAACCAACACAGTAACTCGACTATACCACGATTGCATTCATTAGGCAATAAATATGAAGAGACTGCTGATATTATATCTAACACTCTGCAAAACTATAAGCGCTCAATGTTAAACCAATTTATGGCAGCTCGATCAAGTAATCTTGAATTGTGATTTCCTTTTTATTAACTTTTATACATATGTATTTTGTAACTTTTTACAACTTGTTTTTGAAGTAGTTTATTCATCTTAATACCCAAATTTATTAATTGTAACTTAATAAATGTACTTTTGATGCAATATAAATTAATGTAATTGTAATGTAACTTAATAAATGTATTTTGATGCAATGTAAATGCCATCAGGCGTATATGTGCTAATAAATAAAAAAATAAATAGTAATAAATATGGATAAGGATATATACCTAGCGATAAGTTTCCATGTCTCTTCATCCTGGTCCCTCCCTGTAAAGTCTGACGTTGGCTCGGTGGTCAGTGTGCATCCAGTAGCATCGGCCCTTTATATCCCGCCCCACAGGGGACAGTCGCAGTTCCTCGCTACTCAGTTGGTTTACCGTGTTTTTAAACTTGTTGTTGCATGTAAATTGGTATTCTAAAAGTTTCTGTAATTGAAAATATACAATGAAATTTATGTTAGAGGCACTCCCTTTGTAGTATTCATTATAAACTATTTAAATGAAAAAACTTTGTTTTTAACTACTTTTTATTAATCAAACTCCCAACCGATTTCGAGGCAACACGTGTCTCTTTATCAAGGGTACAAGAATGAATTCATTCTTAACATTTATGGTAAAAAACTAATTGAATCAAACGTAGAACCTACTTTACAACATAAATATACGTTTTTGTACCTAAAATGTATTTTACAACCGGAGACAAAAATAAGGGGTGTAAGCCATACTAATCTATTGAAACGTGAATCTTAGATCAGTAGATAATTTGAAGTGCTAAGTCGAGTGTATTATTATTAACATTTGATTTATCTAGCACCGCTAACTTTATACTGAAATATATAAGCTTCATAGGTGAATTATTATTGTTTTCTTTAGTTATCTTTAGTTACTCTGTCATCATTAGTTGATTGTAAACAATCATCTGAAGAATCCATTGTTCGTTTATTGATGGTGCTAACATCAGAAATTCCCAATTTCAACAAAAAATTGAGCAACATAAATTACCTTAAGTACTTTAAGTTTCACTTGACTGCTTGCTTTTTTATATCCAAATCTTTCCAACTCCCACGCTTCCTGAAGATGGCCACATTGATGACAAAATTTTATTAGAAATTTCTCCCACCTATCGGCGTGAAAGCTTTTGACAGCCCTTCTTAGAAGTCTTATGTGAAGATCTCGTAGTGGTTCCGCGACTACAATCACCAAAATAATAACAAACTGTTTATTGCGCAATATAAATAATCACAAACTTCCTTGCTGTGCAATTTTAAAATATTTCCTTATTACAAATATTCGGCTAATACGTGGATAAAAAATATACCTTCTTGCGTGTTTTCTAGCATTTCCACCAGTTGGGGAATGCTGAGTGATTCTAACGCACATGTTTCGCCGAATACTTCGAGAAAAGAACATACTACAGCGAAATTAGGGTCAGAGCAAGTCAAAACTTCACAGTCCGACGCCATATTCAGGAACTCAAAATATCATCAGCCCGACTTAGGGGTGAAACAAAAATATAACAAACATAGTGATAATTCATTCCTTTAACCACTCGCCAACATTGTATAATTTTGTACTTATTGCTAGAACTTTACAACGTATAAAATATTTGTTAGGATCGCCTACAACACAAAATGACAACCAAACAAGAAGCCATCACCAATCATTTCGGCTTTAAAGGTATACCAGCTTAAAAAAAGATAATAGCCGAAAATAGTACCTACCAATTAATTTGAAAAGGTACTTACGTACATCCTCTGACAATAAAATAAGCTATAATAATTTAGTCTTGTGATTTTAAAATTTTGAAGCATCTCGCCCAGCGCATAGTACATAATATTTGTACTGATTATCACAATTATTATGAATGTTAACAATTCGTCGGCAGTTTGCGTCACAGCAGCTGCAGGATGTGAATTTGAATTGGAAGGATATACGTGAGCTGGCGGCCGATCTTGGCTTGGACGCAGTTTGTGGAATTAGGGAGCGCACATAGCACGATGATGATGAGTTTTAGAAACTTAGGAGTACAAAAAAATAATTATTTTACTGTAATTATTTCAGAATTTTCTGTTATTTTGGTGAAATTTCAGGTACGTAATCCTTTTTTGGTGTTTTTTTTAAAAAAATTCAATCAACTCAAAGAAATATTTTAGACATCCACCCCATTTTGACTGACATATGTCAAATTATGCATCTTCTTCAAACTCCTACTAATATTAAATCACCTAATGATTAATTTATGCTAAATAAATCCAAATAAAATAGATGAAAAGGTCACAATGGTTTCATTGTAAGCTTTTTTATTCATACTCGTTCATTCTCGTTGGCATACCTAGTTTTTTGTTTCGTAGTTTTATTTTTACATTCATTTTTAAAAAATCATGCAGCAAGCCTATAAAACATTTTTTTTAGGACAACAAAGGGTTGGAAATATTTGGCAACAACATTTTTAAAATTGGGAAATTTGATGCTAGAAACTGGAAACTGGCAGCACACAACTGTCTGTCAAAGCAAAAGCAAAGCAAAGCAAAGAGCAACCAAGTGAGCAAAGGGCTCGCGGTGTTTTCGCTAATATATATTTTTTCATGTTTTCCTTATTGTAAAACAAAATGGATAATCCTACTCGAAACATTTGCCTAAATCTTGTAACATTTTTATGAATGTTTATCATTTCAGTTTCATCTCAAGCCGATCTTGAGATATTTTAAAAAGAAAAGTATAAATTCTGATTTACAGTCAAGGAAGCTAAGTATGGATAGTTCTAACAGCAGTGTGCACAGTGTCCCACCTTTGTATGGCTTTAAAGTCAAGCTAGATCATGTTTTTTCTCTTAAAAACAAGCCACAGTCGAAACGAAAATTAAATCAAGTTCTACCTTTAAAATACCGTTGACTGCAAGGTTAGAAAAGTCAATTTCCATAATTTCATGTGGTCACATAGTGTTTGCGTGTATAAATCTCAAATAACAATATATTTTCGACTGTTGTAAAAATATTTTTTATTTATTTAGGTATTTGAACTATTATTGGAAATGCAAGATGAGGAGTAAAAAACCAATAATGGACTTTGTGAATCTAGAAAATGCGAAACATATATATGGTGAGATTTATTATGCAAAAAATGTGAAATCTGCGTTTGGACTTTCTCTGTTCATTATCGAAAATATGAATTAATTGGATTTTGTTAAAATAAGGTTGTCCTCTTGGTGGCATTGGTACTGGCTCTATGGGCGCGGATATAAAAGGGGAGTTCTGCCGGTATCAACTACGTCCGGAATTTACGATTACATCACTTACCCCGAGAACCAGTTTATCGTGAACATTCGAGACCAAAATGATAAAACTATTTTCCAGAGTGTTATGTCTACATATAAGTAAGTACAAAATAACTTCAGTTGCTAAATATATTTGTTTACTTAAAGTAGCTAAAACAATATCTGACCTGAATAAATTCGTTGAAATGATTGTTTTCTATTTTTCATATGTAGAAATAGTCAATACCTATTTTAACGAACTAACCGTTTTGCCTTATGCTTAGAGGATAAAATGCCACACCAAAATCTAAAATAAAAAAAAATAAATAGGTAATCTGGGACAATACTTACTTATAAAACAAATACATATTTAATTTTTATTTTAAAGCTGCTTCTAGTCAGATATAACTGCTAGAAAATAGAAAATGAGCTGCCGTAGAATTAGATTCAAATTTAAGATTTCTAACCAGAAGTCTATGATTTTAGCCAGTGAATCTTACTCTGATATGAGTACCTACTGAGTTACTGTTACTAAAAATTTACTCGTTTTATTTAATACAGTAATGTCGAAAGAGTCTATTGTAACATCTCAAAACAGACTGGTTTGAGAAATACTCTCTTAGGTATTTTCGGGGAATAGAAAAATAGCAATCATAAAGTTTTCTGCTTAAAAATTCTTGGCAATTTACCTCAATGGATGACAAGAGAGTTCACATTGTGAAGCGTCGCGCCATGTCAACAGTATATTGGTCAGATATGGCTATAAAATCCTCAGGTGAAAAGGGAATGTGGTAAATACATCAAGTGGCCGGACGTTGACCCAGCAAATGACAGGTCATAACCCTGTAAACGCCTAGCTATCCATATTCCCCTTCCACTTTCTCGTCTCTGTTGAATGTCAAGATTGCACTATGTACCCATTAAAGATTGATTAACATTATAAACAATATAAAATCGTACATTGGCATGTCTGTACATTTATAAGACAAAAATGTTACACACTCACAGCACACACAACTGTTAAATTAAATTGAAGAAAAATCACTTTTTGCATGTGTTGAAACATTCACACCGAAATCGAACCACTGAACTTCCGTTATTTGCGTTTTAGCATAACGCTACCAAGGTCGGGGGTTAATTTATCATTGTATACTGGTGCAGACCCACTTGGAGTACAAATATTAGTTAATACCTCGGAATATGAATACATCACTACATTAAATATAATTAATAGCCACAGCCCAGTTTTAATTTTTAATGTTTTATTCTGTTTCCACAAAAAAGCTAAAGTCATAAAGATGTATTTACTTGTTTGGTCTTATTTCGCGACGTGAAGTGAGTTGTGTCTTGAATTACAATTTATGTCAATAGACTTGTTGTCATTGCTAGAGATTATAAAATTACACTTGAACATAACGGTATCAAATATATGTATAAGTAAAGTAGTAATATGGCTTCAATTTTAAAAAAATCTACTGTATGCATAAAACACTTTGTAGTATCAAATAGATATATCAATTAAAGCTATCAAATCTCTCCTAAAACTTAGAATAATGTTGAACTTATATAGCATAGAAATGGGTGAATAACTAACATGTGAATTTTATATGAAAATGATAATTAGAGAACCGTGAAAAATTTCGCGACTAGATAAAACAAGCACAACTACACGCGAAAGCCTCGTACATAGTTTATAAGACGCATTTGCAACCGTTGCTGAGTGATTTATTGTACATCTGCATAATTTCGGCGTTTTTGGAGAAATAAACGAAAACTGCGTGGCTATAAAATTCCAATCTTTGAACACTAAATATACGTTCGCCAAAAATTTAAGTCCTTAAATGCTCGTTTTGCGAGATCTCTATGGAAATTTAGATGTGCTTTGTTATTCTATGGATGCACATGTCGAAGCGAAGACAGTATTGACAGGACAAATGGTTAGTTATAAGAAATGTTTTTATAAATAGTTATTAATGGTAACTTTGTGATGTTATACGATTTTCTAAAACTTCATACACCTATTATATGTAACATGGTAACATTAACTAAAACTCTAAAGCTTTTACTTAAAATTATAAAACTTGACAAATGCATCGTAAACGTTTTCTGATCAAACAGATATTTTCAAGCCACAACTTAAGTATTAGTAACTTGATCAAATTACACAGCGGGAACCAGTGAATCAACTGTCACATTTGGCAGTAGATTTAGTAATTGATATTTGAAACATGCAGTTATATAGTGCAGTTATCAATTGTTTAATTTTCCAGGTGCAAATATGATGCCATGCAGCAAAAACAATACTAAATGATAAAATTTCCATCATAATAAATTCGGAGTTATAAAATTTTTAATACACCTTTTGTTTCATTGAGAGGGAAAAAACATAGCAGAGGTATCTAAAATTTTTTTACAGGCAATTATTTTGAATTTTATCCTTGTTACAGTCGATTTGTATGCCTTGTTCTATATGTTGATTCCAGAGAGGTTCCTTGTCTTCGTACAATCAGTACTGATTGCGTATAGCAAAATATAAGAACCTGAAGGAAGAAAAAATCTGTACACACTACATTTTCATAATGGATTAGATTCAGAATTTAAAAATCGGTCGTAACATATACGAGGAAAACTAATTAAGGGATAAGTTTAATATAGTCTTACGTAATTTGAGAAACAATAATTACTTTGCCGTGTATGTTAATGATGTTTTTAGAGCATCCATCAAAGTCCTAATTTTAATTTCAAGGAAAAACCGCATTTGAAAGGATAGGTTCTTGTTTATTAACTTTCTGACATTGCCATAAAGATTAGGATGTTTAGGTGAGTTTTGAAAGTAATTGGCACACATAATATCCTAAGCCGTTGCACATGTCAATGATTACATTTTTATTGATATGAGTTTTTATAAACCCAAATTATAAGTCATTTATACTAGGCAATTTTTTAAGTTGTATTAATTGTAACAATAAACACAGTTAATGCAAAAAGTAATTAGATTGTTGACTTATTATTAACATACTTATATTATTGAAATTGGTGACCCAATTACAACTAGTTTTCAAAGGATACAACAGAACACCGTTATTTTGGAAAAAACATCAATACCGCTTTTCACAAAAATAAACAACTGTATTATCCAATCTCTATGTAAGAATGACAACGTCAGCCCATTTCCCCCGCAAAGGAAGTAGGCAGAGTAGATAGAACAGCTACACCACTCTGTCTGGCAACAGGGGGGTTCTCTTGTGCTTCCCCGCCACATTCATACATCTTCTCAAGCAACGCACGTCAGTTACTTCGCATTTCACACTTATGTTTATACATCATGACATGTCTTATCTTCCTCGGTCCTTCCTCGATTTCTCTACATCCAGGCACAGTCACCTCATATATTATTTTTAGCCGATTATCCTTTCATCAACCATTCGCTCAACATGACCGAACATCGTAAAAGACCTTTACTTAATTTTTTGTCGATAATGCTTATATCACAGCATTGCACTCCGCTCTATAATAACAGCATGTCTTACCACACATTCGCCAGAGAGATCGCATTTCAACGGACATTTCAATCTACTATTTGTCCTTCTTTTGTCAAACACCACACACTTCCACAATACCAAATATAAGGGTTGGTACCAGAACCTCATTATGCTTCTGCATAATTTAACGGTAATGCAAAATAGCACCATCACACCCTCCAAACAACAATGATTCCCACAATTATGTAGATGAAATATATTTGAAACAAGATTTTAAAGTGTACAAATACTTGTAGGCAAATAAATACTGAATACTTACACCAGCTTGTAGACAAATACTTAAAACACCTGATGACAGGTTATAAGCATTGTAAAATTCTAGACAATCCATATTCGTTTTCACTTCGCCCAACAGAGAGATGTCGATAATAATATATGTATGTCCCATTGTAATACACATGCAGAGTACTAAGGCCATTATTAAAGTATTGCGATATAGTCTCATCATTCATTCTGTAGCTTGGCGACAGAATTTGAGCGGAGAACGAAAGCAAAAAGTAATTGAATGAAGTTACCTCTTTTTATATTGGGTGTAATCGGTCAGTATGAATCTAGGCCAGCCTAGGAGGTTTACAAAAACCTAAACTTGGTAACCGACAGCATTAGACATTTGGTATAAAATTTCAGAAAGCCGAAGAATCCTCCCCCAGCTTGGGAGTGGAACCTGAAGGGATCAGATTGTGAATATACCGGTCTCTAGCCGCGAGCTTGGACTACGTATAACCTAAGCCAGTACGGAGTCAAACTTCTGTGTCGGCAGATATCTCCTGTACTTCCACATAACTATAAGGTACAAATCGGAGCCACGAGTACACAACAGTGTCCTTTTCTCGCCCTTATCTGACACCCAATGGCCAAGTTTCAAACCACAATTTTATTATCTAACCTCTAACAACACACTAACAAGCTGATGTGGGGCCTTAGCACAGCCATGCTTTCAAATTCCGGATACCCGACATTGCTAACTTTATTAATTACTTTTGCTTTCGTTTCTATGCAAATTATGTCTTTAAAGTACGGAATGAAGTTAACATTTTCATTAATATCCAAATCACAATAATTCCTACATCTATAGTATTTCCAAGCGTGTTATTTTACTTTTTGGACAGCTCGATTATGTATCGATTAGGGATGTCCCCTAATGCATTACCGAATCGATTTCTCATAAAAAATCGACTTTATTTATGAAGAAGTTTTAAATCAATTTAAACACACATATATTTTATTTTGCTCAACATTTTTGTAGTTTTATAAACATACCCAGACGTTTTAAAAGCAGAGTTTTTATATACGAAAGCGCTGTATAAAAAACTTTTTTTTTTTTTAACAGACTTTATTCAATAAAAAATATTACAAAAAATACATAATTTCTTTACAAAAGAAACTTTAAATACAGTCCCGATAAAACTCCTTAATTGGAGTTTTGTCAACGGGTGGCAGGAGCTACAGAAAAACCCAAATATGCACATAGGGACTATTTTATTGTCGTAAATGTAAAATTGAGAAATTTCTGTGTTGCGGAGTTTACAAACAAAAAAAAAAAAACAAATAGGTTTTAATTTAAATCACATTTTATATTTTTTCATGGAAAAAATCAACTTGAATAAATAAGCATTGCATAAGGTAGGCTCATATACACTACGATATCGTTAAATATCAGAGCTAAAGAACATGTCGCATCACTATCGTAAAGAAAAAAAACATGACTAGTATTGCATTTTTCCAGTTGCCTGTCAATAATTAAACCGGAACTTTATAGGCGCCCTATGTGTCAAAAGTAAAAATAAACGCTTGGAAACAGGTTAGAACCTTTACCTAAAACGTGTTTTATTTTAAATCTTTAATTGCAGGATACAATTTAAAGGTAACTTTTCATTTAATTCTAAGAAAACAACGTCACATATTTGGAATTGTTTGAACACTCAGGGAAGATTACTTCCCGGTGAAATACCATCTGATAACAATTTCCCTGGTAGGTCATTTTATCTACATCGCATTTATTTATTTACAACAAAATTTACAGTATCGTGTAATTTAATTTATCTCACTTTATAAGTTTATCACTTTTACCCTGGTCAAAGTAAAAAATCTTATTTACACATATTATTATTGATAATAATCATTGATTCTCGGCCTGCCTCGACTCATACACCCAGGCACATTCGCATCATAGATTCTTTTAGCCATTATTACATCATTCATTCGCCTTACATGACTGAACCATCTTAAAAGACCTTTTTTAATTTTGACGATAATGCTTCTCAGCCCTGTATCCCTGCTCTAATTTAGACATGAGTGTACCTATCACACACAGTTTTATCACACATTTGCCTGAGAGATCGCATTTCAACAGCATTCAATCCCCTTTTAGCTAAAATATAAACAGAAAAAAATTGACAAAATAATTAAAGAAAATTGTTAAGCATCAAAACTTACGGAAGTTTTTCCTTGATTGTTTTATGTTTAAATTCACTCAATGTTAGGTGATTAGAGAAATATCAACATGTTCATATATACAGGTCAGTACGAGCTAATTCATAGAAAATCGAGTATACAAGATGGATGACCTCTTACCGACCTGTGTCTACATGTCGATATTCCTGTTATCGCCCAAGTGGTTTCAACATTTTGTGTGCGAATAATGTATTCATTGCATTAATATTTCAACAAATTCTTCCCAGCAAATGGAATTGGTTTATCTGGTCAAGCGACTGTAGAACCGGGGGGAAAGTCTTCTCTAGAATTCTGCTTGGTGTGGGATATGCCTGTTGTTTATTTTGGAGAAAAGAAACAGAAATTTAGCAGGTAAACTGTTAATTATTTTATGTATGAACATTTATTTGTCTTTTGTGATTATGTTCATCTTAATAATCCAATAATCTTTTAAAATTAAACCATCAGCATTTCTTTTTAGTGAGTGTGTTGTGTTAATATGTTTAAAACTGTTAATAGACAGGCCGCAATATGATTTTATTAAAATGGCGTACACCACATTAAGAAATTTGTGAATAAACATTTGCCATTGTCTTTCAATTCATGTATTTAGAAATTTGTGATAAAAAACTGTTGTCCTTTAAATAATGTTAGTAGTACAACACAGTTGACCAGGATTAGAAACCATATAAACATTTTTTTTAGAAAAAATTTTCAAGGTATAAAAACTGAACGTTGGAATTTTCATAAATCCACTACTAAAATGCTTCAAATTTTCAATAAAAAACATTCAAATATTTAATTCAGCAAATTAGACCTTCCTTGCATCAGAAAATAAAGTTAGTGTTGTGTTTTGTTTAATTACAGATATTACACACGCTTTTTTGGTAATGAGGGTATTGCCGGTCCCTCCATAGCGTCGTATGCTCTGCTAAACTACAATGATTGGGAAGATGATCTTGAAGAGTGGCAAAGACCCACTCTTGAGGACGAGTGAGTTTATTTTTTTATGTTCTAAGTTCTAAATATACACTTTTTTCAAGAAAAGTATGATTTCTAGTTACGAGGTATAGAACACCTGATGAAAACCTTAATAATGATGGGAAAAATTGATACTCAAATAAAATAATGTTATTTGAAGTGTGTAAATGTGTACTGTAAATATTTGCAGATATCTTCCTGATTGGTACAAAGGCGCCATTATGAATGAGCTGTATTATATTGCAGACGGAGGAACAGTTTGGTTTGATGTTTCCAAAACTTGCGCCAGAGATGATCCGAGGTAATGAATATCGACTGTAAATACGTAAAACCCTTTAAGCGACAAAATGTAAATTTCTCAGTTTCTCACTTAAAAACTGAAGACGTTTAATGTTTATATGATGTAAAATATACAATCTTTTTAGATAGTAAAAATAAAAATAATTAAATTGTATTCCCAATATTTAGATATATTTACAAAAAAACAATAAAAATGTTGGATACAGTATTTTACCAGTTTAGTCTTCTCAAACTCACATTACAGTATGCAGCTTTAAGGGTTTTATCTGTTCAAACATCTAATCACCTAGCGGCCGAAATCAACAACTTTTGTATGACTTATTTTACCGAACCAAAGTAAAATTATAACATTTTCCCTGGTTAAAGGGTTTCCTATTTATATTCCACGAAACCGAAAACACTAATCACATACGACAGATAAAAATTAATTTTTTAAAAAATTAAAAATTGATAAATATATAAAAAATTGTTTTACTAGGTTGTGCACAATGATCCCTTTTATAAGACACCACTTAAAACCACTGAAAAAAATGTTGCTTGAAGGGTTTGACCTATTAACAGACGTTATGTATTATAAGTCTTACTACCCAGTGATATAATACATAGGAACTGTATTATAATGTGCACGAAACACTAATCAAAAGCGATCGTTGTTAGATTTTTTCCATATTTCTTGTTTTGATAGTAGGTAGCACCTTGATATTATAAATTGATTGTGTTTTTATCATTAACATAAGATTGGCACCTTTTTTTTAATTCCGTGAATGCTTTTCAGATGGGCATATGGTGTGTTTGGCTACCTAGAAGGTCACGAGTACAGAATGTATAATACCTACGATGTGCACTTTTATGCTTCTTTTGCATTAGCTCAGCTGTGGCCTCGTTTACAGGTGTGTTCATGTATATATTTCTTACCAGCTTTAAAACTAAAGCCCGCTTTATATGGGACAGTTTCTTGTTCAGAAAACTACACAGTTTCTTGTTCAGAAAACTGTGCAGTCTGTCAAACTTCTGTCAAAAGACACGCTAAATATGTGTATTTTTGAAATGCGATAGTAAGTTATTATCGTATGTTTGCTCTCAGGAAATTGTATATTTAGCTAATAATGTAAATATGTTATTCGTTTTTTACGTATTTAAAAGCATACAATAAACCAATGTCTACTTAAACGTTTACATAAAAAACATTGACTGTCATGTCAGCTTAAATCTGACACTAGCACACAGTTTTTCATGCAGTTTTAGCTTTATACGGGACCGTTTTCAGACTGCACACAAAAAATGTGTAGTAAACTGTCCCATATATAGCGGGCTTAACTCAAAGTAAGTTATGATTTTACCGCAGTTGTTTTGTTTCTAGGTATCGTTACAATATCAGTTTAGGGAAAGTGTTACGATGGAATTGGGTGATCTTAGGAAAAACCTTTTTTGCGGAAAAAAAACCAAAAGAAAAGTGGTCAATAGTATTCCTCACGATTTGGGTGACCCAGGTACTAACTGTATACCTCCTTGGCAATAATTCATAACATTCGATTATTCATAACATGATTCGAATCTATAAATTATTGGTTCTCAATTTTTACTTTTTTTCTTCCTAAACTCAGACTGTTGATTTTTTCAGATGACGATCCTTTCAATTCTATTAATGCTTACAATATACATGATGTTAGCGAATGGAGAGACCTTAATTTAAAGTTCATCCTTCAAGTATTTAGAGATTATATGATACTGAAGTCCGACAAGATTCGACAACTATCAGAGGAAAGATACCAATCTCTAGAATTCATTGATGATATTCCCGATGACAATGATGACTTGTATTTTAGATCTACTGAACAAAAACAGTTGTTGAATTCACACTCAGAGCCAATTTTTAACCAATCACACTTTTTAAACCATAAGTCCAATTTAAAAATGAATGGATTTTGCAAGCACGGAGAAAACATTAAAATGAATACATTTAAGCCAAGAGAAAAGCACGTGAGTGTTAGCAGTAATGACTATAACGATGCAACCAGTTTAAGGCAGAATTGTTTTGGTAGAGGATTCTTCCATACTCAGTTATCAGAATGCAGCGATGGTAATTTTTCTGTTTCCTAATTATGATTTATTGTTTATGATAACATTGAAATTAATTGGTTTAAATATTGTCACCGCTTATAATTTTTGTAGTTATCTGATTTAAAGTGCTATTATCTGATTAGAAATTATAAATTCTGTACTTTCACAAGTTTTTATTATAATTAGTTAACAATATAAGGGAATTGAATGCAGGTATGACAGAAGCAGCTCTAATGGAAGATATGGTGGATGCTGATAGATATTTAGCCGATATGTACCCGACCTGTCGACTTCTGTTAGACAGAATCCTGGAGTGGGATGAAGATGGAGATGGACTCATAGAGAATACTGGAACACCAGATCAGACTTTCGACGCTTGGATCATGACTGGTCCTAGGTAAGAACATGTAAAAATAAATATTAAAATAAATCAATGAAAATCTTAGCTAGTTTATTGACTTCTTCTTTAATGTTACTTCTTTTTAAAATTGAATCAAGGAGTGAATTAATGAGATAGATATGTCTATCTAGATTCACTATAAATAATTTTTATTTCAGATATTATTGATATCTCAACAGAGACAGACAAACTCTGGAAACAAATGTGGGTTATCTAGGCGTTTACAGGGCTTACGACCTGTCATTGGCTGGGTTAAGTGGCCACTTGACGTACTACAACATTCCCCATTCCGCCCATCATCTGATAACCATATATGACAAAAATCTGATGATGCGCGGAATGGGGAATGTTGTAGTACGTCAAGTGGCCACTTAACCCAGCCAATGACAGGTCATAAGCCCTGTAAACGCCTAGATAACCCACATTCGTTTCCAGAGTTTCTCTGTCTCTGTTGGGATATCAATAATATCTGATATCAGCCCAGAATGGGTATAATCCAGTAATTTGTCTACAAGTATTTGTATTCATTTCAAAAAATGTTGTTTAATTTTTATTTCATTTTCAAATCTGATTGAATAATATTTTAGTGCATATTGTGGCGGCCTGTGGCTTGCGGTACTTCACTGTATGAATACAATGGCATCCTTGCAAGACATTAAGGGAGATGTTTCATTATGCACTCGACTTTTAAAGAAAGGGAAAGTTTCTTTCGAGGAGACTCTATGGAACGGCACTTACTACAACTTCGACGTAACAAGCAACTCTATAATGGCCGATCAGCTCTGCGGGCAGTGGTATCTCCGAGCCTGTGGTTTCCAATATCCGGTATTTCCCAGAGATAATGTTGTGTCAGCCTTGAAACATATTTTTGACAATAACGTGATGAAGTTTGCCAACGGTAACCTGGGGGCCGTTAACGGGTACATCCCGAGCTGCGGAGAGAAGGCGGGCCACGTGGACTTCTCCTCTGTCCAGAGTGAGGAGTGCTGGACGGGGGTGACGTACGGACTGGCGGCCCTCATGATCCACGAAGGAATGCCCACTGAAGCGTTTCAAATGGCGGGCGGAATGTTTAGCACTATGTCCTTCTGTTTCGGAATGAATTTCGAAACTCCCGAAGCCATATACGAAAATGGAAATTACCGTTCCATTGGATACATGAGACCTCTCGCCATATGGGCTATGCAACATGCTTTGAAGTTGAATCCAGTTACATACTAAAAGTATTTTTTATTTATATATTTTCTTCTAGATTACTGTTTCTTTTCTAAAATTGCAACTTTTTATTGATTCCTTCTGTATTTATTTTTAATGAAACCTTGTAAAGATTGCAAGTATTTCTGCTAATGCTAAGCAATGAGTTAAACGTTACCTTATATTGTATTTTAATTATAATGTTTAAAACTAGTTTACCATGGTGTTTTAAACCTGTATTCCTGGGTTAAACCTTTATATTAGAAAAAAAGATTGAAGACTTTACATCATATATTATTATTAATTAACACCCATGCAAAATAATGTATGTATTTAATTGAATTAAATATCCTACATGGCCTAGAAAATTTGACATATTTATCGAGAAATAAATTATATGAATCTACTGTAAATTATATTGATTCACAAGACAAGTGATATTTCTAAAAATATGAAATAAAATCCCAGGTATGCTTATTCATGAAATATTTACTTAATAATTGTATGTATTAGTAATGTTTGTACCCTGTATAATTAGTAATGTGCCTTATTACTTTAAAATGCAAAATGAATATAATATTCCGTTGGATCATGCCACTAGTCTAACATCTAGTTTCATATTTGGATCATGCCACTAGTCTAACATCTTGTTTCATATTTGGATCATGCCACTAGTCTAACATCTAGTTTTCATATTTGGATCATGCCACTAGTCTAACATCTAGTTTATTTGGATCATGCCACACTAGTCTAACATCTAGTTTCATATTTGGATCATGCCACTAGTCTAACATCTAGTTTCATATTTTGATCATGCCACTAGTCTAACATCTAGTTTCATATTTTTGTATTACTAACCAAAGAGTAAACTTTGTGATATTTTATATTTATCAAAATTTTATCCCAATTATTTAAATTTTAAAATGTATTGTTATTTTCATGTTATTTATTATTTACAAATTAAAATAAACATGATTCACATTATTGTTATTATTTAAACAAAATATTTTTACCTCTTTATTTATTACTGTATACTTTTTTACCCATAGATGTGTAGTTTGTTGGAAAAATTATGTGTTGCATTTGATTCCTTGTAAGAGGATAAGACAAAAAGATGTATATATTTTTTCATGTTAATTTGCTAAATGATTCCTAAATCATTATATTCTATGTATTCTATACAATTATTCATTTAATAGACATTGTGATTTTGCAATCCAAAGTGAAATTTATGTATTTTTATAAATTTCGTTTTGTGTTATCTATGTTGATTTAAAATTTTAATTTATGTAGATTTAAAAAAAAATAGTCGCAAAATAATATTTTAGATATTCTGGATACATAACTATTATAACTCTATGGATTAGTACATCATCATCGTCATCATCATACCATATCCGCTCCCTATATGGAGCATATGGAATCCACAAATTTAACTGCCGGATTAGTACAATCTCGGAGTAAAAGTACAATATCTTCTTATATTTTTTTTTTTTTCACAAGTATTAAAAAATGTATCCCTCTCTTACTGTTGTTCGCTAATATTAAGTTCAATGTATTATGTTGGTTTTGGCTAAAATTAGTAGAAACAACAGAAAAATATATTAAAGAAAAAATCCTTAAAAATGTACTTAAAATTTATCCGAATCAAGTAGTTACTAAAATAATCCAGTTAAATAGTTATTTTTTGGGAATTGTATTGTCTGTACCTGTTAAATAATTTTAAATAAATGTTATACTAACTTGCCAAGTTATGGTTTTTGGATTGGGTGAAATTGTTTTGAATTTTATTTGGAAAAAGGTAGTGTGTTACTAACTTCAAAATAAATAAATTGGTGTTTAGAAAAATGGTTTTCTTTGTTGATAATATTGGAAATTAAACAGTCAGCAATGTACAGGGTTCTACAAGCATACAGATACTCTCCGCGCAACACCTGGGTATTATAAATACCAAAAATTATACCCATTCAAGTGCAATTCATTCCTGGAACTAACCCCTTTACAACATAAAGTCCAGAGGATTCGAAAAAGTTGTATTGCTTCAGAATAACATTGTGCGATGTTAAATTATTACTGAAGATTGACAGCACGCACAAGGAATTTTTCGGAATGATTGGCAAAACATCCTGCACGATCGTTGAATCTCCAGTATTTACAAATATGCCGACCGATTATTCCGCATTGTGCCGGTGCTCCTTAATCACTGCGAATCCTGGCACCTTCACAAAAGCTCAGAATGCAATTTTGTAGCGAACATAGATTTAATATAAGTGTAATCACATAACCAACGCTAAAAGTTCGAGAAACGTAATAACATTCGTGAAGATGCGGCGTAGATGGGATAACTAACCAACCAAAAAAACGGATAGTTTGTGGTCGTTGTTCAAACAGAAGAATTCAAGGGCGACAGTCAAGACTCTACGCTAAATCTGTGTATTTAAATATCTGTAGTATACTGAGAAGTAAATTTATTATAACAGGTGGCCTAGTTAAATTTAATTGGTATGTATATTTTGTTGTGATATAATTTTAAATACATAACTAACTTCGATTACATATATAATATTTTAACATTTGGTAGATGTTTTGTGCCTAAAATATATTAATGTAATTTTCACAACTTTGTTTGTATTTCATTACACATTGAATCGCACTTGATGGACCTTAATTACAACCATCACCCAAAAAGCCTGCCTTAAATTTTTCTTTATTTAACGGAAAGTTGGAAATTTCCTATCATACGACAACAATTTACAATGGGACATACGTAAAATCCATGAATTGAATAAATAAACATCATATGAAACCCGCCATTGATTAATTTTGTCAAAGAAATACACACCAGTTTCTTATCAACAAAGAAAAACTAACTGCCCACTGTTTTCGTAGTAGCAATTTCTGAGAATAATCCGTGTATTTTAATCTATTTTGAATTTCCAAAATGACCAACATGAAAATCTGATACGGGTCTCAGTAGGAGGTGATGTCTTATTCTTCCTTATTGATCCAATCGTGGTGAAAGGAAGAAGAAGAAAGAAATCACTCCTGGCCATTATAACACGCACTTTTTTTTATAGTCACTAGCTTTATAACCCACCTCAGGTAAGATCGGAAAATAGCGACGTGATAATACGAGCCCTCCAATACCTTAAATAAAAAATTCATACCATTGGAAAATAGATTTAATTTGAGAAAAAACGGTTATGTGCGGCGTTTGCTTCCGAGTGAAATCACACTTTTTGTTGACACATTTTGTTGAGTTAGCATTTTTTTTCCTTTTCTTTTCTAACATAAACAATTATGTACAATAAACTTAAATGAAGTAATCCCCTCGATGAGATTATTAACTTTCTTCTTTACAGCCATACTATCGCGAGCTACATGGGCCTACTCTGTTTTCTTTTAATGTATATTATAAAATGATATCTTATTCTGTTGATTTCCGACAAATAATTAAATTCATAGTAATATATAATTTTTTCGCTTCTTTATTCTTTAGAGTATTTCGCAGAAGAGTAGGAAACAAATTAACGGATGAGTATCGGCAAGGCCAAATGTATCAAGTGAGAAGATTACATTTTAACGAAATAATAAATAATATAAGCACAAGCAAAATTGAACCGATGATTGATACATTAAAATTGAACAGTTTCATTAAACTTTTGAATTAATTTATGACACCCGCGGTAATCCCTGATCAAACCATTTGATCATCCGCACGGTACACGAACATTACTTTATGGTATAAAAAGTTGGTGCTTCATCACTGTAAACTACACACAAATATTCATTATCGTAAGATTTAGAAAATGACACTATTATTCGATCTAGGTACTCTTCCATATTTTAAATAAAAAAAAACTGCCGATAGAATATATTACGAATATACAGATACCCATACGGCCGACTGATTAACCGGTAAGATCCAAAATACAGATACTAAAATTTTTTATTGTCAAATTCTACCAAAGAATATTTCCAAGATGGATACCCATACATAATAACGGATAACTCCCAAGAATAGCGAACACTATTAATGCCTTCCTAATTTCAAAAAATGACATTCTGAACGATTATCAATGTGCAAATAACGCTTATGTCGAAACGTCTCTCATTGGATACCAAAAATATCAAAATACATATATTCATTATATTTAAATTTTAACAGTTTTTTAAATAAAATCGGCCCATTACGATTTCTAATATGTAAGAACTTAGATAAAATACAGGTAATTTAAGATCGATAATAATAAAATACTTCATAAAATACAATAGGATTGTTTTGTTTTCTTGTCACCAATGTTAAATTGAATCCAAGTTTAAGCTGTGAAGTTTTCATTTGGTCACATAGGGCAGACTGAAGATTAAATTAAATAATGACAAGAATTTTTTAAAAGACGGAATAACTTCGTAAGGGAGTAACATTTTAATTTTAAAGGTCCGATATGCATTTAATATTAGTAATGATCCGATGTGATCAATGAAGCTATGTTTTTAATCAATATTAAGTTTCAATATTGTGACTATTTCGAATAAAAATATTATAGGTTATCTTCTTCCTCAGGCATCTTCATTCCAGTATTGGACATGGCCTCTCCTTCTTTCCTCCACTTGTCCCTATCACTGGTCATGTGCCGCCACTGTACTCCTGCGACGTTTCTTATTTTGTCATACCTATTTTTTTTTGGTCTTCCGTAATTTCGTTGCCTCGTTCTAGGTCGCCATTTCAGCACTAACAATGTCCAACGATCATCTATAAGAAAGTCATTTTGACAGCTATTTTAACGGCTTTTTATAATAAACATCGAACGTCAGCTTTGTAAAACAGTCAAATCATAGTATCAGCACTGCTTTAAATTTTTAACAAAGAAAAAGAAACACTGAAATAAATTCTGAAAATGCAAAATGTTTGTGTAAAATATATTTATTAAATAATTTCATTATGACAAATATTGTTTGAACACCTCATTATATTTTTTTATTGATTTACAATATTGATAATATTAAGAATTAAACTGTTGCTTTGTTGAATAGATGTAACTCATCCATCTCAATATTTAAAAAAATATTGAATCTAAAGTATATCTACTCCTTGATGTACGTAACAGCGTACACATAAAATAAGATAATTTATATAAATGCAGAGTAAACTTGAGTCTATGTTAAAAAAAATAAGTTAAAGTTAAATACAAAATACTTAAAAATAAATCATATTTTGTTTATGTCCGTATTATTTTATTTACATATTTCAGCAGATCAATAATTCCTGAATTAAATTTAACATTATCTTTGGATCGAACAGCTAGTACTAAATCAATATTTACATTCATTTGTTTCTCATCGCCATATTTAATTTTCAAATACATATTCCTAAACATGTTTCGTTTATAATAATGAAGTAATATTTTGCTATGTTGGAGTCATCCATTTTTATCATGAATAATTTTAAAAACCAGTCATGAATTTTAAATCTTAAAAAGTTTTAAAATAAATACATAAATTTTAATAAACACTGCTAACTCCAAGAAATTATTCTAATCAAAAACATCCATGGCACATAGTTTCACTAGTATATTAATTTTCATGGTAACAATAATGTAATATATCTTTTTAACAAGTTATTCCCACATGTTATTAATTTACAATGTTGAATTCATGAGTATCGTAGGTGAACTATACTAATACAATTTTGTGAACTGGGATTTGATGAACTGTTAAAGTAAAAAGTAGTAATCAGTAATTCCAATACTAATGACGTTAAGAAATAAACTGATTAAATCTATTTAAGCTTAAAATTAAATGCGTGTTTGTATTTCGTATTAAACTATATAATATTACTAAAACTACATTATTTTGTACTTACCATAATATCCAGTCAGTAAATTATAATTTTCAGAAGGTATTATGTAAAACACAAATTGTGCAAACATAATATATTATGCATAGTAATGTACAATGGAGATCAGACTTTCAAGAGTGAAGATTCAATTTAATGTATTTAGTGTATTCTATAAGACAAGAGGAATGATAGTTTATTGAATAAATAATTTATTAGGAAACAGTATTATTTACATACTTTAATACATCTAATATACTTAAAATAAAATTCAAAATCCGTCAGTTGGAAATCTCATTTGGTATGATATAAACTTGATAATATTATTAGGTACCTACATATTCTATTTTATTATATTCTAACCTACATATAAGAACAAAATCAGTCCAGTCCCCATCATAAAATACCTACATTTGAGTGAAAAATATCAACAAATAGTGTTAATAATCTAGTGTGGTGATTGATATCATTATACTCGGAGTTTGATAGTGCATAGTTTAATATTCTTTATCCCTACCGCACTACACAAGTAGGACAAAAGTTATAGACAGTTAAATGTTTGTCATTTTTTTCTTAAATAATGTTTACCTCTATTTCGCCGTTAGTTGTGAAAACAATGAAAAACATAAATGGATATGTTTCAGGTGTTGGGGGAGTGTGACATTCAACAGGTAAAAGAGAGATAGTGCTGCAGTGCAAAACCTAAACCGCAAAAAGAGTAACAAAAATAATTGGCTTAGTTGTACCTACAGAACTCGAGTTCCCTGTATTGCCGATACCATGGGCTCAATCGGTCAAGTTGAACCAAGATTGTTTTTGCTTTTACTGAAGTTTAGGCATTGTACTTCGGAGCGATGGTTTTTAGTTAAGTCCTCTAAGGATATTTGGGTTACCGAATTTCACCCGCTATAATAGATTTACATGAAATGGATAAATAAAAAGGGCAGGCAGCTCTCTCTCCTCCAAGTTCACTCCTGCTCGGTGTTACTGATCACGCCGGGGACATGTTCATGTAGTGATGCTCGGAGGGGTCGCTGCTCATGTAGCGGATAGGGGAGCAGTCTTGCGCTGCAGGCAGCTCCCTCTCGCTGATGGTGTCCATGGGCAGCGGGCTCCGCAGCTGGTACTCCTGCTTGGAGTGGCACACGGCGGGGAGGAGGGGCAGCGGATCCTGCTTGCGCGGTGCGTGCTGCTGGGCAGGCAGGGGGCGCGGGGGAGGTGGGATGAGGTAGTCCTTCAAACACTCCATAGCAAACTTGTCTGCACTCAACTTGGACGGGGATCTCGGCATGGCGTTCATCTCCATAAATGCCTATATTTAACAAAAATTTAATTAATTAGGATCACAATTATTTTTTTATACATAGGTTCTTTTATTGCTACATATTTTTATCGATTATGTACACCTAATTTTACCTTGGCATCTTCATTATCAGATTGTGTTCCACTGTCACCCAGGCTGCCTCCACTTGCTGTGCTCAGCCTGCCTGACGAAGAACCTGTCATCACACATCCATTAATAACTATACCTGAGGAAGAGGCAAGGGAGAGATATTAATGAACAAAGAATAAAACTTACTAGACACACTGTGGATACTCAGTGCACTGTTGGGTCTCTGTCCGTTCAGCTTGATTTCTGCTACTCCTGTTTTGCTATCTAAAAAGATAAAAATCACATGTTAATCATTTTACGAGTCGGAATTACTGTAGTGGTTAGCGCGTTGGCCTATTATGCATGAGATTGCGGGTTTATTCCCGTGGGGTTCAACAAGTTGGAAGTCATTTCAAGAAATATTTATTTAAAATGTGGTATTTCACATTAATAATTCATGTCTGAGACTTGGACTGGCACTGAGGCGACAGACTGATCACCTTGCCTTCATGTATAGCATAATATAATGATTCAAATACACTGCACTGATGTAACTTTTACCTATGAGTGCCCAATGCACCTATAGGTGCGGATAAGAGAATGACTGAATTAAAATAATTTCAATCTAGATGACATTTAAAAAAAATACAACTTACTCTTTTGTTTTCCCTTTGAAAATATTTTGCGAACTCGTTCAAAAGGCGTTGGTCGTTTCATGTCTTCTTTGATACGGCGCTGCAACTTATCGTATTCTTCCCTCATCTTGTTTAACTGCTCTTTTTTTTCTTTCAAGGACTGTTGAGTTTCGTTTCTATTGCGCCAATCCAGTACAAGCTTCTCTACTTCTGTTATGGTGAACACATTGTTCTTGAAGTCATTGATGATTTCCGCTAACTCATCTTGCCCAGTAGGTGTTGTTGCGTGATCGTGAGAGCTCTTGGATGAAACTGACATAGAGCCACTGTGTTTGTTCTTAGTGTAAGGTAAGTTGTTAAAATTTGTTTTCTTCTCAAAAAATTCTGGCGGCAATTGGAATGGAGAGGGTTTTTCGGCCACTGGCGAGTTAATACTAGAACTACTATTCTTTTTGCTTAAATTGAGATCTATCATTTTTGGTCTATTGGCTGGAATATCTAAAGATTCCACTTTTATATTAGACGGTTGAATCAGATAATCGTGTTCAATAGCTTTTTGTACACTTTTCTGGGAGATAAAAGATGAATTCATCTGACACATATCATTTTCATAAAGCCATTCCGTAGATAAGACTTTGGGTGATGTGGGGGCTCTAGGACTCTCGGGAGTCTTGATGAATTTGTGTTGAGATTGTTTGGCCTCCAGGTTGTGTAGGCACTCCTCGCTGAATGGATCTGCCCGGTTGCTGTCGGGGGTGTTGATAGGTGTAATATTGGATTTAGAACTGCTGAATTTAGCCCACGTCTCTGGAGTGTGGTCTGTGTTCAGGATCTTTAATTGATTTTCATGATTACTAGCACCGTCTGGAGAATCTTCACTCATATTTTTTAGGTAGTAGTACATATTTGAAAACTCGTTCATTTGCTAAAAAAAAATGTTATGTTTATTTTTTATTCTGTTTAATAAAACCTATCATAGTTATCAAAGGAAAATAAAGTTAGATATGTATTACCATGTATCCACGCAAGACGGCAGCCAGTTGTGTGTGTCCGTGCTGCTGGGCGAGGTGCGCGGGGGCCAGGTGGCGCAGGTTGCGCGTGGCGCACGCCGCCTCCCCCCCGGGGCACTCCAGCAGCTGCCAGCAGAGCTTCTCCAGACCAAAGCGCGCAGCAAAATGAAGCAGCGTGGGGTACTCTTCAGAACCTAGACATATCATTTCATACTGTAAAATCACTTTTGGGGCTCTGATGAAGAATGTAATGTCATGTTTGCCAAGTGGTAATGAACTAATGAATTCTAAATAGAAAAGTATTGAAAATGATCTATTATGTGCTTTTTATCTTACTGTTTGCGTTGGGTTTCATGTTGCCTTGTAGAGGTGTGGCGAGCAAGTTGAAATGTGGCGGAATGTTCTTTTGAAAAGCTGTTAGCATCCAGCTATCCAGTTGGTCCTTATCAGTTGTTTTGAATCCAAGTGTCTGAAATTTCCAATTAAATTACAAATTCCCACATTTATTTGTAACATAAAATGAATAAAACCATAGGTTACATTAGTGATACATACTTGGCACATGAACTCTAATGGGTTGTCGCTGGCTCTTAGAATTTGGTCCAATTCCCTTAACCTACTCTCACATTTGATTTGACGACTCCCGCATGATACTCCATTTTTTTCAATCTTGATCCAAACAAGCATTGAAACATCCAAGCAGCAGTCTGCGATGTATAAAATAATTTTATCAGAATTATAAAATAATCATTTGAAGGATTTCACGTATGTCAAAAGAAATGAGAACTATTTATTACCTGGAACATCAAATTGGAGGGTATAAGGGTTTCTCTTTTTGAAGGAATTTATTTGAAGTATTTCACCTTTTTTATCAACATTAACTATTATGACATCTTCGTTTGTTATTGGTTCATTCAAAAGTGCAATCACTCTGTTTTGACCCTGAAAATTTATTCAGTAGATTGGTTTTACAGAAGACATAAAATAGACATTGTATTATTTGATTTGATTATTGAAGTATTTACCGGTTTTATTTTCTTTGGAATGATAGAAAATGATGCTTTATCTGCTACTGGTCGATGCTTCTTACTCATTATATCGACAGCTTTAGTAAGGAAGCCATCGATGAATGTGTTATCTTGTTCTATGACAATTGTTCTTTGCCATTGCTCGTATGTGGGGAATGCTGAAATAAACGCATGATTTAGACCAGATATTATTTTAATGTATGACTCAATTAATGTTTCTGTTAGTAATACCTTTTCTATGGATTTCTGATATCATGTCGTCATTCACTCCGAGCAGCATTGTCAAAACCTTCTCAGACTGGAAGATGTTTAGAATTTCCAGAAGATTCTCAGGAAGGTTTTCAACGTGCACCAGCAAACGCGGACACATTATTAACAACTGAAGCTTAGCGCTGGCTATCTGCTTTACTAAGGCATTCTCCTCGATGCTTTCGCACAGGTCTTCGATGTGGATAGAAAAAACCCTAGAATTGTAAAAAAATAGTATAGGTACCGACTGGAGAAATATTCCCAGACATATTCCGGGCATTACATTGGATGAGTAGTTAGAGGTGGAGTGTGTGGTCAGGTAGATAGGTAAGGTACTGACTTGTAGTGCTGGCGGGCACGCTGCGAGATGATCTTGTTGAAGCAGGAAGTGAGGTATTCAGCCCACAGCACGGCTTCGGGGGACTCCCGACACGACACCACTGCGATGCTCTCCATTTCTGGAACAATTTTTTACGATAAATGTATATTTCCTAAATCAGTAATAAAAATATGTCAAAAATTTATTTGTATGATTGGGTCCTGCTCACTTATTATTTATTTATTTGGGTTTTATACAGCTATTAAAATAATAACAAAACAGAATCAAGTAGGTACCTAATAATATGCATACATGCAATTTTGAAGCTAGTTTAAAAAGTCCACATTGAATTTAATAAGTAATCTTAGGCTTTATTAGAAATAGTTACAAATTGAAATACAATGTGCAAATATCATAAGATTGCATAGATTTCTTTTTATTATAAAAAAAAATACTGAAATATTTTTATATCGGAATAATTTATTAACAATTTTCATGTATCTATTAGGGGAATATTTCTAAAATTCAAAAAGCTAATCGGAAAATAAATGTGCCTAATTTTTTTTTTGCTCTCCAGTGATGAATAGGGAATAGAAGAGGTAATTCCGCGATTTGTCGCGTGGTCGTAAAACAAAACTATTGTGAATGGTAAATAGATTCAGTGCGTGACAAATGGGTGGAAAGATTATATTTTTTACAGCTTCCTAGTGATAAATTATTCGTTTGTAAGCAATAAAATTATATCTGACGTTTTCCTTTAATAAATTACACCATAAATATTGTATACATACACAGACGAATTATAAAGATTATTTTTTATACATGGTGTAACAAAACTCGATGTACAAGCGGGAAATCAGTGAATCTACGTCATATTTTGGTTGATATTGTAGATTTTTAAAATTTTATTTGTCCTATAGTATTCGAGAAAATCGAGTACGATGTTGATTTTTTCTATAAATTTTTGCAAATTGTTATCAAATCTAATTTATTTATAAAATTAATATTACCTATCCATAAATAAAACAAAATGAAAAACCGCATTTTAATAAGAATTTGTGCAATTTTACTTAATCTGAGGTACTAATAAAAGTTTTTATGAGAAGAAAAAAAAATATTTTTCAAGTTCAGATTAACAAGAAGTCATTATTACACATTCGACTCCAAATATAATGTTGATTCACCAGTTTTCGGGTTGTACTACGAGTTTTGTTACGCCATGTATACGTAGTAATTAAGTATGTAATTAGGTACTTTTAGAAACAATATTAAGAATAATTAACGTTTATTATGTTGGCCACCTGAAATTACTTATTGCGCCTAATAGGTACTGATTGCCTCATAAAAACGACAATGGAGATATAAGTTGGATAAAAAATAGGTAATAACCGTAAGATGATTCACGTCTTACGTGTAAACATTCTCTAAAACTGTTTATTCATCCAGGTATAGGAACATTATCCCAGAATCGCAAATCTCCCGCGCCTGTTTGCCGTTATCCCCTCGGCAAATAATATGACTTATCATATTCTAAAATTACATTTCACGGCGGAATACACATCGGGTGTGGGTAGGTATATTTCGGGTTAGTGTTCTCCCCCACCCCTTCCCCCGGCCCTCATCGCTCACAACACCGGCTTCCTGTCCTGAACATCTGGATCCGGAGACTAAATTTACTCCTACCCACTACCCACCATTCCTGGGCGGGTGAGAGAGAATAAGTTCAGAGACCAGAAAAATTAAACATTTCATAGGTACCTACTTCCAAAAGGCCATATATTTATTTTGCTTTCCAAAATATTGAATTGGAGCTATGGATTTCTAGTCCGTGCATGGGGGCTATGTTTTATAAAATACTGTTGGTGTAAATTTATGATTTTTTTAATACCAAAAGCTCACCGTAGGTTTGTAAGAAATGCTTGATTTTTAAACTTTTAGGATTGAGAATACAATGAAAAAAAATTGTATTGGCAGCTTACATCAAAGCTATGGAAAGTGGACATGACTTCTGACATGACTGAAAAAAACATGGAAACCAACGGATGTTCGCTTAGCTTGGAAGAAGTGTGTGGAATCCATACGTTCCTCATAGGAAGCGGGTATATAATGATAATGATAAAAATAATTATGTAGTACCTACCCTATAATAATATTTTTTCATTATGGACAGTTTAGTATCACTCACCACGCACATAAATTCTAAATAATCTAATTAATTAAATGACATGTTACTATTCTATGAATGAGTAATTATTTATTTTATTGTTTGTTTATCTTGAAGCGGAGTTACTTATTACAAAACGGGGCGCAATGTGGGAGGTCTATAAATATTAATTTAATGTTGATATCTCAAGTGAAAAAAGATTTTTTTTTTCGTAAAAAAAGTATTTTTGTGTCAGGAATAGGCCTTGATCGTTCTCCTAGTTTCGTTGTGTGAATGAATCGCGGTGAGCCAAAGAATGTGAGGAGTGAGCACGTGTGCTAGTCACAGTAGGTACCGTGGACGGTGCCAGCAGCCAGCAGCCAGCGGCCACGTGCAATGATCCAGTAAACAGTAAACGCTTCATGGTAATGGCGATGCTGACTGCTAAATGTAAACACAACACCTTCCGCGCTCCGAAATGGCCGGAGATGAACCATTCACCGTCCACGTGACGGGAATGGAATTGCTGGAATTGCGCCCTGTGGCTTGTAGTATGCGGCAAGGAGCATCCCAGAGAGATCAAAGTAACTAGATGGCAACAAAATTAAATGCAGAATAATCTTTCTTGTTTAAATTCTATAATTATATATATATATACATATATAGGTAAGGTGCTATATATAGGTAAGGTGCTATATATAGGTACTATAACCCTATCCCCCTATCCTGAAACCTACTGAAAAAAAGTAGATATGTTTATCTTATGTTAGGTATTAGAGCATTCGATTTTTTAACTAACTAACAAACTAACCATCACGCCATTTCTCCGAAGGGGTAGGCAGAGAGGATAGAACGCCACACCACTCTGTCCTGGCACACTTCTTTTGCTTCCTCCACATTCATACATCTTCTCATGCACGCACGTCGATTATTCCGACTTCTTACATGCCCACTTTCAAGCACTTGTTTTACTTGGTCATGCCATGTCTTTCTCGGCCTTTCTCGATTTCTACATCCAGGCACAGTCGCATCATATATTTTTTTAGCCGTTCTTTCATCATCCATTCGCTCTACATGACCGAACCATCGTAAAAGACCTTTCTTAATCTTGTCGATAATGCTTATCTCAGCCTAGCTCTTTGCTCTAATTTCGACATTTGTACACCTATCATACATAGTCTTACCACACATTCGCCTAAGAGATCGCATTTCAACTGCATTCAATATACTTTCATCCTTCTTTTTCGAACACCACGTTTCACTACCATACATAAGGGTTGGTACCAGAACTCCATTATGAACTGCCAATTTAGCCTCTTTTGATAAGCACTCAATTCTTATTTTTTCATGTTCTAAAACTGCTAGTAATATATTTTTTAATCGTTTAGATTTAGATGTTCCACTAACCACTGATAATAATTTTATATTCACTAATGAAATTGTTCTCAATTATTGAGAGCATTATATTATTATTACGTATAGGTTTGGCTCTGTTTAAATTTTTACTTGGGTCTTGATAATAGTTCGATAAATACTTCAATGAAACCGACAGCAGCTGTTAAATTCGTAGAAATTAATGCAAAAATAAATATAATGGCGTATTAATTCGATAACAATGTTTTTCACTGGCATTTGGTATTTTCTGTTTGAGCGTATCTTACTAAATAATAAAGATATGTAGAGGCAAGACGGGTACACAGTTTATCTTGTACTCATTTTTTTAAAATTGTAATGTAAAAATTAATAAATACATATATAATTTAATAAGCATGTACTTGGGTACCTATGTTGTACTTTACAAGGAGGGCTTCATGTAAGGGGTTATTCACAGTATAGGTACCCATGCAGGATGATGTACATAATTAGTTTATTATCCATTTGTGCAGGATGCAGGATGTTTGTTAAGTCCTGTTTCCAGTAAACGGCGCCATTATAATCATCTTCAATGTTTAGCATGTGGAGAAGAGATATATTATAAACACACACGTGATCTAACAGCATACGATAGCCATAGGACTATGCACAAGGAAAATACTATAACATTTCTTAAATGTATCAAGTACCTACCTACCTAGGTTTGTAGTACTAAACTAGTAGTAGTTCGGTTTTTGCGTCTAACATTAATGCAGTTCCTGCGTACCTACATATTATACACATTATATAAAGAAAATCATAATAATATATTCGAATCGGGTGGATTTATAGTGGTAGAGTTGAGGACTCCGGGTTGAATCTCTAGGTTCGAATCCCACTACAGCACCACTTGTTTCCTGCTTTCTAACTAACTAACCATTACGCCATTTCCCCGTAGGGGTAGGTAGAGAGGATAGAACGCCATACCACTCTGTCCAGACATACTTCCTCTGCTTCCTCTACATTAATACATCTTCTCATGCACATACGCCGATTATTCCGACTTTTCTGCTTTCTGGCACAGTTATATACGAATGATTTAAAGCAGTCTCGAAATTGAAATATTTGAGCACCTATATCATCAGAACTTAAATGTTTCTTTTCACAGAAAAATAAAATAAATAAATCAAATCAATTAACCATCGCAAAAACAGCAATAAGAGAAAAAATAAACTTATCTGCGAATTTAGAGTAGCGTATAAGCACAAAATTCCTCTTAGGGTTAATATTCATTTACATTACGAATTTATCTCATGTACCTAAGAGGAAAAAACCTGTAATTTTTTTGTTAAAAAAAAATCGATGTCAGTAATATAGGTATGTATTTATTTATTTGAATGTGATCTTCATGTGAAAAGCCGGAATAATCGAAGTGCGTGCATGAGAAGATGTATGAAAGTGAAGGAAGCAAGGGAAGTGTGCCAGGACAGAGTGGTGTGACGTCTTATCCTCTCTACCTGCCCCTTCGAGAAATGGCGTGATGGTAAGTTAGTTAGATTTTCACACACAAATATTTCATATTATGTTATACCTTGGACTGGCGCTGAAGCGTAAGACTGACCATCTTGTCTTGGTGTGCAAATTATCAAGATTCACTGCATTTGGTGTACCAACGCAGTGCCCTATGCACCATTGGGTGCGGATAAGGGAGTGTATTGAATGTAAGAGAAATAATAAATTAATTATGTTTACAGAAATAAAACTACAAACATATATTTTATGTGTACCTATATAAAATGACACCCTCACTGCAGTACTGCACTAACATAAAAATGAGTGTTGTTGTTTGCGCCTATGTGATGGCAAACTGAGTAACAGAAAAAAGCTCTTGCAAAAATAATGCCTATTTTTAGTACGCAAATGGGTAACAATTAATTTTGATGTTTAGAAAATTGGGTATTTTTTATTTCTAGTTAGTATTCCTCGTATTTCTTCCTGCATCAAACTGAGTAACAGAGCAATGATTAGAGCAATGATTAGTAGAGCAATGATTTTTTTCACACGTTTTAGATATCGACCAGATGCGTGTCTGTAACGTATTTTTTTAAAACTAACAAACTAACTAACTAACTAACCATCACGCCATTTCTCCGAAGGGGTAGGCAGAGAGGATAGAACGCCACACCACTCTGTCCTGGCACACTTCTCTTGCTTCCTTCACATTCATACATCTTTTCATGTACGCACATCGATGCTTATCTCAGCTTTTCACTCTGCTCTAATTTCGACATTTGTACACCTATCATACATAGTCTTTTTTTTAAATAGGTAATTTATTGTATCTCCTTCAAAAAATAAAATATCAAAACTACACGCTACTTGGTAATCGTAGAAAAAAGGAATAAATGAGTTTCACAATAAGCTAACTAAATGTATTATACATACATATATTTATTTATCTCTAGTGGTTAGTGGTGGACGAGTGGCCTAGCGTGCGCATACTAAGTCTTACGTACATTATGATTTCTTAAATAGCTTCCATACCTTTTTAATAAGCGATTTCCTGTTAGCAATCCCTCACTGGGAGTACTCGCGCATTGTTTAGTAAAACTTATGGCAACCGTTAGCTATTTGAGCATCGATTATCGGCGGCAAAATGCAAACTGCACCGAGTAACTGCGGCTCTTTATTGCTGATAATAAGTTTAACACTCCAATTTAAACAGTAAATTTTATGTAGTTTAAATTTAAACCTACACGTATTCAAGTATGCGCATTATATTGTTAATACGTCAACATATTTTATTATCTTCTCTTCCGATTATTCCGAGGAAAATATGTATGAATGTGGAGGAAATAAGGGAAGTTTGCAAGGACACAATGGTGTGGCGTTCTATCCTCTCTGCCTACCTCTTCGGGGAAATGGCGCGGGCGTGACAGTTAGTTAGTTGTTTTATTATTAGCTGTCAGTTTTTGTCGTCCGGGTCGGGTGATATCTGATTCAATTGGCTAACAAAAGTATTAAGCACGTTCGTGAGATTTCCGGAGTGCTTTTCCTATTATTTGTTTATCAAACTTTTAAGTACATATTTATATATTATGCAATTATGTTTCAATTGGTATACTACGTTAGCCGAAAAGAAATTCACTAAAAGCTAGATTTAAAAAAAAAGGAAAATCCTCTGTGCGTTACAATAAATTTTGGCGACTGGATTGTAAAATTCTGAAGAAAGTTACCAAGAATTTCATGAAAAATAAAACAAGAAAAGTTTTACCTTTGTTAGATGGAATGAATTTCATGTATCATAAAATATATTATTACAGGTTTATTATCAGAAAACATTGTAGTTAAATAGTCATACTTGATTTGATAATTAAATTGCCTAATAAATACTGAATTTGATTATTAGTGGCGCTAACAAGCTTTCTCACTTTCAGTTGAGAACAATGCGCTGTATGATAATTTTTCTTATTATATTATTTATTATAGTTATCATACATCCACATGATGATGACAATAATAATATTATTGTACCTTTACTTTACACTTCTTGACACAACCAAAATCGTACAAGCATTGTCGAATAAAACGTTAACATAATTATTAGGTTTGCAATTTGCATTCAGCAATTCGTTATTGTATGTAGTACATTACGATAAGCCTGAAAATATCTGTAGCTTTTATGGAGTGTAAATTGAATATTTTTATTGTAACATCTTAATCATCGTTTCATCCTTTGTGCCGCGCTAAAACAAGAAGCTGTGATTCATTAAGGCGCCATTTTTTAAACATGCCGAAGATAAAATACACAGTAGCAAATGTACATAGCGTCTCGATTGCTTCTCGCTATGATTAATACAAGAAATCCTTTGTACATAGTGTAACCATTTCATTAGCGAGATAAGGGCCTACTTATCATTTCATTTATTCTTGTTTGGATAGAATGTGTGTTATTATTTATACGAAATGATCAATGAACCCTTTGTAATATTTTGTATCAGTTGCGAAATAATTATGTATGTTGTTTTTTTAGAAAGCTCGTATGCATTTGTATTATTTTTGTATTTTTAATTATTATGTACCAACCTATACCCAACCGCAAAATGTGAGTAGGTTTATTATAATTTTTATGTGCGTGTCTTAGTAGTAAATCTCTCAATTTTAATCCACTTTAAATAAATACTCGTATATACAATATAATAAATTTCTATAAATCGCTGGACCAAGATAATATGTACCTACAAATGTATTCGTGTGAAGAGAAAAAAAAAGTAGTAATCATGTATAGTCATAGACAAATAAAATCTACACGTCATCATAAAGTACACAGAACAATGATTGAATTAGCATTAAGTTGGCAACGTTGACAGAATCCCGAATATTGTTTGTCTTGCATCTCATTCTCGGAACCAACATGTGTTTTGGATTTGGGTGACTGGTGACTTGATATTTATGAAGAATACATAAATATTATATACTAGGTACATAGTTTCTTTCTGTGACGCCACGAGACGACAGGATCACTATGACAGTTAATAATAATAAAAATAAACTTTTAGATTGGTAAAATTAACAACTTTCGTAGTAATAATGCATTGGCATCGAGAAAATAAATAAAATATTTATTATAAATATGTATATGTTCTCCTCTGTGGCTGCGAATCGTGGCACCTAACCAGGGCCCAAAATAGCAGTCTTCTAAGTTTTGAGAACAGGTGTCTTAGAATAGTATTAGGTGTGCGGTGGTTTGACTTTGTACGGAACACAGAGGTGAGGCAACGGACGCAGAAACCCTTGGTATCTACTGTCGTCCGGCGAAGGCGTTTCGGCTATATACTATGTATGCCTCCCGAGAGCCTTAACCATGCTTGCCTATTTTACAAGGCATTAGGTTCTCGGCGTCCTGGATGTCCACTGTTGACAATCCATTTTGGATGTACATCGGCAGTTTGGGTCAGAGCTGCGGGACGTGGACCTGACTTGGGATGACGTGCACGTGAACTGGCGGCCGATCGCTTGGCTTGGAGGCAATTTGTGGAATCCATATGCTCCACTTAGGGAGCGGATATGGTATGATGATGATGATGTAGGTAGGTACTCATGTAGCTCTCTTTTGTGCATTATAATATATCGTATCATATTGCTAAAATTATTCTTCCTTAGGCGATTTTACGGGCGCTTTTAAAGCACAGCGAATAGATAATTCAATTTCCCGCCTTTACGCATTAAACTTCGTAAAAATTGGCGGGTGAATTTGCTGATGAGAAAAGTTTTATAGCGTCGAGCCGCCCGCATCGTTTGCGCCGTAGGTAGGTACGGATTTTAGAAAAAAAGATTTAAAAAATCAATAATAAAGGAATTACGTTTACGTTAAATAAGTAGGTACTTCCGTGTTTTTTTTGTATTATTAGCAGCACAGCCATAGCCTAACGCTTTAAGCTTATACTCGTAGGTATCAAAGGCAGCTTATATTAATCAACACAATAAGTAGGTACCTAACAAAAATATATTATTACAAACAAACTGATCGTAACCAAATAATAAGTTTGCACAAGTATAAAATTTAGCAGTAGGTACCCGTCAATGTTTTTACAAATTACACATCGTTTACAAAAACTATTATTTATTTTATAAATAACCATGATAATTTACAAAATATGTACTAAATACCTTTGCTTCCTGTGTCAGCGAAGACGTCTTGACTTTATGCTTAGGATATAGTTTTTTTAATTACTAGGAAGGGAGTTTTAACATAAATGAGTTAATAACATGAAATCCTTGAGCTTTCAGCGTTTTCACTACACCAACTGATAACTGATAACTAATAGTCAGGAGTTAAACTATCTGGTAAGTATAAGTAAGTTAGAAGTCAGCGAGTGACGAGTGACTGAGCAAGGAGTAAGAGCAATGATTGTAGAGTCTCGTATCCGAGCATTTCGGCCACGCATTGTTTACTGCTTACTGCTTATGTTTACTGTTTAGTGTCCGGACGCAAACCAGCGGCTAGAGGCTTAGGCTAGAGGCCACACTCTGCTCCGACTCCACTCACGCTACCAACACTGGAACACTCACTACTCGTGTTTATTGGAGGTCTGTTGGTCTGGTCTCTGTTCTCTGTTCTCTGTTCACTATCTCTCTCGGCCTCGGCTCTCGGGGAGGAAAACCAACATTTGGCAACGCTGAGAAACGCGTTTATTGCTCCAGCAAAAGAAGCAGGAAAGTGCCGAAGATTGAAAAACAGATTGTGAATAGAATTACTGTACGGGAATCTGGGATTTCCAATTTTTAATAACCACAGTGACTTGGCATGACATTTTGCAAACAAAGACGAGACTGACGCAACGTCAATGGCGTCTGGTCAAAAACTTACATATTTTCGACATTTCGTTTATTTTTCTACAAACTGGTCATAAAGAAGACGTCAAAAAATGGACAGAAAAAGACTGAATTTTTTTGTGTAAATTGCATTTAATTTGTATAACGCTGACCATTACGCCACTACACTCGAAGAGGTAGGCAGAGATGATAGAACGCCATACCACTCTGTCCCGGCACACTTCCCTCGCTTCCTCTACATTAAAAAATCTTCTTATGCGCACACGCCGATTATTCCGGCTTTTCACATGCCCACTTTCGAGTGCTTGTTGTACATGTCTTGTCTTTCTCGGCCTTCCTCGACTTCTACATCCACGTACACATGCATTATAACTTCTTTTATCCGTTCTTTCATCACTCATTCATCGCTCCACATGACCAAACCATCGTAAAAACCCTTTCTTAATTTTGTCCAAAACGCTTATCACAGCCACACATTTTCCCGAGAGATCGCTTTTTTTTTTTTTTTTTTTTTTTTTTTTTTTTTTTTTTTTTTTTTTTTTTTTTTTTTAGTAAAAAAGAAGCATTTGAGTCTTTATGATATACTCAAAATATTTCAGTTTTGGAAACTGCTTTCAAATAGTCTGAAATAACTGGTGCCAGAAAGCAGGAAACAAGTTGTGTTGGAGTGGGATTCGAACCTAGAGATTCTAATCCGGAGTCCTCGAATCTACCACTAGACCACAACCCGATTCAAATTGCAACAGCATTCAGTCTACTTCCGTCCTTCTTTTTCCAACACCACGCTTAACTCCCATAACAAGGGTTGGTACCAAAACTCCGTTATGTACTAATTTATGTTTATTTTTTTAAATTAGAATATTTTTACTAAATTTGTACTAAATACCTTTTTCCTAGCACGCAGGTTGGCGATCTATGAATTATGCTTAGGATCAGTTTACTTTTTCTTGATAATAAATTGGGCTTAGGCTAGAGGCCACACTCAGCTCCGACTCCACTCACGCTACCAACACTGGAACACTCACTACTCGTGTTTATTGGAGGTCTGTTGGTCTGTTGGTCTGTTGCTCTGTTCTCTGTTCACTATCTCTCTCGGCCTCGGCTCTCGGGGAGGGAAAACCAACATTTGGCAACGCAGAGAACACGCGTTATTTCTCCAGCAAAAGAAGCAGGAAAGTGCCGAAGATTAAAAACAGATTGTGAATAGAATTACTGTACGGGAATCTGGGATTTCCAATTTTTAATAACCACAGTGACTTGGCATGACATTTTGCATACAAAGACGAGACTGACGCAACGTCAAGGCGTCTGGTCAAAAATACATATTTTCGACATTTTGTTTATTTTTCTACAAACTGGTCATAGAGAAGACGTCAAAAAATGGACAGGAAAAAGACTGAATTTTTTTGTGTAAATTGCATTTAATAATGCTAACTGGCCATTACGCCACTTCCCCGAAGAAGTAGGCAGAGAGATAGAACGCCATACCACTCTGTCCCGGCACACTTCCCTCGCTTCCTCTACATTCAAAAATCTTCTTTTGCGCACGCGCCGATTATTCCGGCTTTTCACATGCCCACTTTCGAGTGCTTGTTGTACATGTCTTGTCTTTCTCGGCTTTCCTCGACTTCTACATCCACGTACACTTGCATTATAACTTCTTTTATCCGTTCTTTCATCACTCATTCATCGCTCCACATGACCAAACCATCGTAAAAACCCTTTCTTAATTTTGTCCAAAACGCTTATCTCAGCCACACATTTTCCCGAGAGATCGCATTGCAACAGCATTCAGTCTACTTCCGTCCTTCTTTTTCCAACACCACGCTTAACTCCCATACACAAGGGTTGGTACCAAAACTCCGTTATGTACTAATTTATGTTTATTTTTTTAAATTAGAATATTTTTACTAAATTTATCTCAACCGATTTATAGCACGAGGTTGGCGATCTATGAATAGAATTAATCAGTTGTACTTTGTCTTGATAATAAATTGATTGTATTTTAACATAACATTAGTGTCAATAACACTAAACAGTCCCCCCCCCCCGCTACCCATTTTTACATTCCTCTATGACTTAATATAAATATAACACATCACGGGATGTAGATGTAAATTCATATGGCAAGATCCCTCAATTATGTATAACGATGTGTTAAACTATGAAAGAATACACGCGCTAAAAGATGAAATTCGACGCTGATTGTTGCTAAAAATAAGATACAATATTTACGCACAGGCGTAGGCGTAGGATAATAATATTATGTAGACATTTTATGTTGTTGGTATTAAAAAGCTTAATATTTGCACACTGACTTTGTAATAGATGTATGCTATCAACTCGAAGTATTTTCAACATTTTTATTTTATTGACTGCAAATTAATACAGGCTTTTGTAACTCTAATCGTCCATGCGCTTAGGAGCTGCAAGACGAATTGTTATAAAATGCTTGCCAGTAGTTCAATTCACTATTAAGCTTAGGTTGGAAGTAATATTAATATTGTAATCTAACCCCAATAAGTAAATTAAAACGTAAAGGTCTGTTACGTAGGTTCGGTCATGTAGAGCGAATGGAATGATGAAAGAACGGCTAAAAAAATATATGTTGCGACTGTGCCTGGATGTAGAAATCGAGGAAGGCCGAGAAAGACATGGCATGATCAAGTAAAACAAGTGCTTGAAAGTGGGCATGCAAGAAGTCGAAATAATCGACGTGCGTGCATGATGAGATGTATGAATGTAGAGGAAGCAGAGGAAGTGTGTCAGGACAGAGTGGTGTGGCGTTCTATCCTCTCTGCCTACCCCTTCGGGGAAATGGCGTGATGGTTAGTTAGTTAGTTAGTTAGTTAGTTAGTTAGTTAAAAGCTCCAATCGTTCATGCGCTTTGTAGCTGCAAGACAAATTGGATTCCAGCCCTTCATCTACGTATAAGTAACATAAATTTTCCATATATTTTAAATTCTCGTTAGATTTTCCATTCGTAAATGTATTGGGCCTGGAATTAATTAAGTTATGTCAATGTACAGCGCCCTTGAGGTGATTTTTCATAAAAATGGCGCTTAACAAGTTATCCAAAAATAAATCAATCAAGCTGAATAAAAAATATGTGTTCTGGGTACTTACAATTTTTTCGACAGCTAGAATAATTCGGAACACTCGATGAAAACCAAATAAAACCTCTCTCTCTATAAAGTATAACGAGCAACTGTATGAACGACAGCTCTCTATACTGCGTGGAATGAACACACAATCTTAACTGGCATTACCAAGTAAGGCTAGTGAGGATTTGGAGACATGACTGAAAATAAAGGAAATGTGTCGAGCGGTGCATGCCGAGTAGTGTATTATATTGGCTACTGGCTACTGACTACTGGCTACAGTAGCTCAATCACAGATAACTATCGACGTAGTTAAAAACGTGCTAATCACGTGCTAACGCTAACGATTTGAGCGATCACAATGACATACGGTTCAATACCGCGATCGCCGAGCCGAGCATTGACGATCTGAGCCGAGCGGAGCCGATCTACGCCATATCGCAGCCGTACGTCAAACGTCAAATCATCGCGCTTGTCGGATTTTTTATTATGTCGACTGCTTTTCTCAATATTGGCTTGCCGAAAACCGGCTAAATTATAATAAAGATTGAATGAATATATGTGCGAATAAGATATATCTCGGGAAATGGCTCGCGACTAGTATGCGCTCGTTTAATAATCCCGATCGATAACTTTTAACGCGTGTTCCATTGTGAGCGCGAAAACGTTAAACATCCATGGGTAAGAAATCGTTATCACGTCGCTTATTACCGAGTCGCTAGTGATCTGTGATCGAGCAACATGGATGTTTAACGTTTTCGCGATCACAATGGAACATGCGTTAAAAGTTATCGATCGGGATTATTAAACGAGCGCATCAAATCGCGAGCCATTTCCCGAAATATATCTTCTTCGCACATATCTTCTTTCAATCTTTCTCGAGTGCATTTAGCCGGCGTTCGGCAAGCCAAATATTGAGAAAAGCAGTCGACATAATAAACAATCCGACACGCGCGTTGACTTTCTTGATTTGACGTTTGACGTTTAGCCGCGATATTTATTATCATCTATGGTGCTCGGCAACGCGAACGTGGTATGAACGTATGTTCATTGTGATCGGTCAAATGGTTAGCGTTAGCACGTGGTTAGCACGTTTTTAACTACGTCGATAGTTATCTGTGATTGAGCTCCTGGACACCGCCTAGTTACTATCAGCCACGAGGTGTGCGGACGTTCAGCGGATACAAATGTAATGATACCTACACCTAATCACGATCCAGAGAAACCGCATAAAAATAACTTTTTTGTAGATTGGCAGCTTTGTGAAATAATTTACCATAATCACATGGAAGCGTGATAGATAGATTCGCACTTTTTCATGCTGAAATTTAATTATGTAAACATTTATTTTATTCTGTTGGGATTTGAAAGCGAAACATATCTTAAGCATTTTTTTAAGACTTTGCATCTTACATTATAATGTACAATGTACATACAAGTAGGAAATTTGTATTTTGTAGTGTGTGTAAACCAAATAGTTAAATTAACTCTGTTAATGTTAAATTAATTAAATGTTAAAATCAAAAACGATTTTTTTGGTTCTACGTGATTTTATTATCAAGTTAGTGACAATTGTTTCGCCTTGTAAGGGCATTAGTAGATTAAAGACCAACTGAAATCAGGAATTTAGTAAAAATCCACAGATGTTCCTCTCCCTATTCTTAAAAACTATAACTAATAAGCCAATATTGTATAAAATAAGATGTAAATGTTTCAACGCCACAGTTTGATAATGCCCTTACAAGGCGAAACAATTGTCTCTAACTTGATAATAAAATCACGTAGAACCAAAAAAATCGTTTTTTGATTTTAACATAAGATATCATGGAGTTCTTCAAAATAAATGCCATATCAATCGATAGTTAAATTAAGCTAATAGTACCTAAAATACATTATTCTAACACAGCCTAATACATCCTTACTTGGCGTATACCTAGGTATTACATTGATTATTGATTTACGAACAGTATTTTATAGTATCGATTCACAGTGGTTCATGGCTGTTAGTTCAAGAGAGTGAAGTACGCAGACATAAATATTACAATTAATTAATTAACATGGACGTAATTTCAACAATTCATTTCAACCGACTCGGCTGAAAGAAAATTGAAAGTCAGAGATAATAACAAAAGTGTGTCATTTCAACAAGTATGTTCCTATATCCTTGCATGTCAATACGATTTAATTAAAACCAGTCTGTCTCATTGACTTATTACTTCGTTAAAATTTTCAGTTTCATGAACTTCCGAAAGACCTAAAATAGTGCAATGTGGCAGACATTACTCAGCTGACACTAAAATGTAAAATGTCATCTGGATATGAGTAATAACAAACGAGTACAATGTGTGAAATATTGTGTCGAGGGACGAGGTGGAGAAAGGAGGCCGGGGGAGGAGACCAGCGGAAAGAGGAGGTGAAGGAGAAGGAGACAGTGATGTTTGGCTGTTGGCTGGTCCAGTGCAAGGAACCCAACACCAGACCTCTGCCCTCTGCCACGTGTGCGCAATCTGTTGAAGGAATTCTAAAAATTATAACTAACGGGAAAATCCGACGAAATAATAATGATGTATGAACTGTGAACGCAAACCAGGAGCCAGAAGAATCGTGTATACACATGTATAGTATAATATTGTGTAGTAGGCGCAATTTGCACCGACTCGACTGGTGTATTTATTTATGTATAGCTACCCTTTTCATATTAACCATAATATTGTGTTTTTCGATAGTTTATAGTAGCAAACGTATTTAGTATCAAATAATTAACAAGGAGTGGGTGAACGGGGCACGTGCCCAGAGGCGTAGATGAGAAGAAGGCGTAGATGAGAAGAAGGCGCAGATGAGAAGAAGGCGCAGGTGAGAAGAAGGCGCAGGTAAGAAGAAGGCGCAGAATTAGATGTAAATCCAGATAGGTTGTAATAAGTTATAATGGTCAACCAAAGCAGTGTATTATGCACCATCAGGTGCGGATAAGGAATAATTATGATGATAGTGGCAGTGCATAATGGAGTTCTGGTACCAACCCTTATGTATGGAAGCGAAGCATGGAGTTGGAAAAATAAGGATGAAATTAGATTGAATGCAGTTGAAATGCGATCTCTCAGGCGAATGTGTGGGTAAAACTATGTATGATAGGTGCACTAATGTTGAAATTAGAGCAGAATGCAAGGCTGAGATAAGCATTATCGACAAAATTAAGAAAGGTCTTTTACGTTGGTTCGGTCATGTAGAGCAAATGGATGATGAAAGAACGGCTAAAAAAATATATGATACGACTGTGCCTGGATGTAGAAATCGAGGAAGGCCGAGAAAGACATGGCACGATCAAGTTTACTTGTTTTAACAAGTGCTTGGAAGTGGGCATGTAAGAAGTCGGAATAATCGACGTGCGTGCATGAGAAGATGTATGAATGTGGAGGAAGCAAGAGATGTATGCCAGGACAGAGTGGTGTGGCGTTCTATCCTCTCTGCCTACCCCTTCGGGGAAATGGCGTGGTGGTTAGTTAGTTATAATGGTGAAGTTAAAATGGTATACCCCTAAATAAAACTTTTCTACGACGTTGTATGTATTAATTTACTGTTGTCATACACACTATTTTTATTTTAAGTACCTATTAATTGAATATCGAATAAATAAAATTACGATGATATCCTCCACAGTCGAACTTATTTTTAAAGGGCATGAAATACCTTTGTGTTTACTTGCTGCCCCATCAGGCGCCAAAACACCTACATGCTCATAGTGTTATTTGTTTTCAAAATATTTCAGATTTTAAAATATGCAATATATTTTTATGTATTGTTTCCGTATTATATACAGAATATTACTTTAATTATTATAGAAAACACGTTGTGTCGTCGCAGTTCAGCCAAATCAATTACAATTAGGTACAAACGGAAGTAATATTTCAAGGCACGGCAGTAACAGAGACAAGAAATGAGTCAAATAAAAAGATGTTCAAAGTTTTACTTCGGACGCTGTGGAAATTATAATTTATCGCTTTATTACAGAAATAAAGCTTGTATTAATGAAGTAACTGGTACACCTATTTATATTATGTCATAAATATATCAAATGTACAGTAATGTAAAAATTATAAACAGCAGTTGAAAATATTTTATTATTTACTGGATTTTATTATTAACTGCAGATAAGCATTATCGACAAAATTAAGAAAGGGCTTTTACGATGGTTTGGTCATGTGGAGCGAATGAGTGATGAAAGAACGGCCAAAAGAAGTTTAAATGCAAGTGTGCCTGGATGTAAAAACCGAAGAAGGCCGAGAAAGACATGGCATGACCAAGTACGACAAGTACTTGAAAGTGGACGTGTGAAAAGTCGGAACAATCGGCGTATGTGCATGAGAAGATGTATGAATGTAGAGGAAGCAAAGGAAGTATGTCAGGACAGAGTGGTATGGCGATCTATCCTCTCTGCCCACCCCTACGGGGAAATGGCGTGATGGTTAGTTAGTTAGTTAGTCAACTGGATTTTTAACAGTATCTACATATAAATATATACATATGAGTATCTATGAATGTAATAATTATGTTGAATACAAAATAATAAAAATTGTTCAGATACCTAAACAATATTTATCATGTATGCATTAATAGAACGATATCTATATACTAGACTAGACCAGTGTTGGTGTAGGGGTAGATTTTAGAAGTAATCAGCCGAGAAATACAATAAAAGGGATAGCCGTAGAGTTGAGTCAATTGAGTAATATTCAATCAAATACATAAATACATATATTTATGTAATGTATTTAAAAAGTAAGAACCCTGAAAACGATGCATCAACATATTTATATTACATATTTATATTACATATTTATATTACATATTTATATTACATATTTATATTACATATTTATATTACATATTTATATACCTGTAATATTATTTCTGTATTTTAAAAAATATATAAATTTGTTTGAAATAAACTTTACTATTGAACTTTTTAAATTTTACGTAACCTATGTGTAACTACTCGTATACTTGTTTTAGTTTTTATAGACTAATAATAACATTACATTTTTATTACAAATTAGTAAAAATGATATCATAATATGTATGTACATACATACATTACATGTTATGTGTAATGTGCTTCGCGATACTTTGGGTAAAACAGAGGATGAAATAAATACTATGCATTGTTATTTATATTTTTTTAAATAATTAAATCATGGAATTCCACCAAGTAATAACAAGTATAAATAAAATATTCTGGAAGTAAATGTACCTACTAGTTTTTTATATTTTTTTAGAAAAGCTGTATTTGAAAATCAATTACTGGATATTGACGATACATAATACATGTTGAAATTAGAGCAGAATGCAAGGCTGAGATAAGCATTATCGACAAAATTAAGAAAGGTCTTTTACGTTGGTTCGGTCATGTAGAGCGAATGGATGATGAAAGAACGGCTAAAAAAATGTATGATGCGACTGTGCCTGGATGAAGAAGTCGAGGAGGGCCGAGAAAGACATGGCATGATCAAGTAAAACAAGTGCTTGAAAGTGGGCATGTAAGAAGTCGGAATAATCGACGTGCGTGCATGAGAAGTTGTATGAATGTGGAGGAAGCAAGAGAAGTATGCCAGGACAGAGTGGTGTGGCGTTCTATCCTCTCTGCCTACCCCTTCGGAGAAATGGCGTGATGGTTAGTTAGTTAGTTAATATATGTATGTTAAATATTTTTCCACATAATCGTCACCCCGCACAATGCAGCTGTGGTATAAGATTCTTTAGTCCTCTTCAAAGAACTTTCCCACCAGCTCCTTCCTCCTTCTCGCCAGAACCTCTTTCTGCACCTGCTCTTCGATTGAAATTTTAATTCCGCCTATGTGTTCCTTCATCAAGGTGAAAAGATGATAATCTGAAGAGTCAAGTCAAGGGAATAAAGGGGTGGTTCAAAACATCCCAACTTTGGTTTGAGTCCAAGAGCGCCGCGCCTTGGCGGTTATGGCTGTGCGAGGACGGGAGTTATATCGTGCAACAGGCACACTCCTCTCGTCAGCATTACTGTCCTATTGTTTTGAGTTTTCTAGGTCGAAAATATTGTTGCGCATTGATGGTATCCCCATGATGTAGAAATTCGACCAAAATGATACATTTCGGTCCCAAAACATGCCCAAATTGTGGTTTTAAATTTTTTTAGTACACGGAGAATGAGTATGACGCTTGTCTTTTTGACTCAGGTGACTATGAGCCACCCACGTCCTATCTTCAGCCACAACACTGCTCAGAAAACCCACACTTTCCATATCAAGTCGCTCAAAAAACTCGCCCTCAATTCTTTGAGGAGGGATAAAAAAGCTTGTGTCACGGCCCCACCACATTCATTGAACGATATTATAAGTACGTATGTAGAAAAATAGACAATAAATAATATATTAACAATATCCCGTATATTTTTTTACACATTTTCCAAAAAAATAGGAAAATCTAGTACCTACATTGAACCTACTTTCTTGTACATATTTTTTAATTAATTGTGTATGATTGCACATCCCTACTTGTCTTTGGAAAATAACAAAGAATACAAATAGTTCTTGGTAAGTACCTAACATAGTTAAAATGTTTCATTAAATGAAATTAATTTAATTAGAATCCGATGCACTTTGAACTTTCAAATTGTTTTCGTTCTAAACATAAAGATAAGCAACCGGAACATACATTTATTATGGACAGTGACATTATTTAGAACACTAAACAACTGCATGCAAGAAATGCCACGGAAATCTGAAAAACAAACATTGATGTTTGATTCTAGGAACCATTGATTGTCAAACGGAATATGGATATACTATTTATAAAAAAAGTACTTTTAAGTTCGCGCGGTGTCAGGTATTTGAATCTCCCGCCAGCGGATGTCCGGTACCAAGCATGGATGGGAAATTATAGTTGGCACCACTTTGTACTCCACGTTCGTAAATGCACTTTTAGGATTCAGAAATGAGTGATGATCTACGCGCGCGCGTGCTGTGAACTCGGGCCGCGTTTGCGAACGAATGGCATAAAGTATACACTTATGTGCCGGTTACTGTATGAGATACGCATTCTTAACTAGGCGCGCTACTGAATATCAAATAGGCCAGGGATCACACATTCATCACGATAAGGCATGGAGGTATTTTGTGGAAACCATATGCTCTGCATAGGGAGCGGGTACGGTGTGATGATGATGATTTTATGTTGACAGAAGGTAACAAGGTTCTTTTAAAGTAGGTACCTACTTAGAAACATGCACATGGCATTTTTACTTCCTGTCTCACGGCTGGTACCTATAACCCTAGTACTGATGCCAAGTACCTACCTTCTGAAGTATTACCGGAAGTTTCCAGTACAGGAGGACGTGTAATACTACTTGGGGTTATACTTTTTACTCAAGGAATAATAACTATGAGTATAAACATACAAAAGAGCTATTTGATTCCCAAAACACATTGTGCAATATGAAGGGAGTTAATACAGAAAATAATACAGGAAGTAGATAGTAGGTACCTACATACATACTAAAGATTATTCGTATATCCCCGCTATTTTATTATTCTAATACGTGACTGTAGACAGAACACACAAGTTCAAAAATACATTTCATTTTGAAAGGGGTGGGTATTATAATACTGGCCGTAACTATTGACAAACCATTTATATTTTTCAATAGGATGTTACGGTTAACGGTAATTTCTCATTTTACTTCTTATTTCTACGCATAAAAAATATACTTACCTACTAAAAATTTACTAATATAAATTATATTGGAATTTCCTTCAAACATGAGTTTCAGAGAAGTTACATTCCATACTTGAAAAATACTACCGTGTCTAGTGTATGGGTACCTACTACGTCACTCACTACGTCATCAATAGTTATCTACGTCATCACTAGACATCTACGTCAATTGCTGGAGTCTTTAGACGGTGGAATTCGTATAATAACGTGGTGTTTATGGAATTAACCCTAGAAAGCGTATGTTTATAATTGGATACTCGCCCTCTTCTATTACTCTGTTCACAGAGTCAAGTTTTTAAATTAGTTTTTTTTTGGGTTTTTTTTTTTTTTG
>JAGVSP010002627.1:0-29341 GCA_022494985.1 Micrasema minimum
TTGTTATTTCATATTTTTTAATTATTTAAAATATCTTAAAAACGGCAATTTAAAAGAAAAAAAAATTAAGTGAGTGCCAAAAAAAAATCGATCGCATTGATATTATTGTAGTTTTTAAAAAAACATAATCATTGACAATTTAAAAATTCTTATAAGTATTTTTGTTGTGAGTATAAAATTATCTGTGTTAAATTTCAATTGAAAATGTTCGTTAGGGTAAGATATTAAAAAAAACAAGATACATAATTTTAGAACGAGAAGTATAAAGGAAAACATTAATTTTTTGTTAAATATTTATTTGTTTATGGTACTCAATACCGTTTCCCTTCTATTAAATTCGTTACATGATCAAGAAAACTTAGTAATTATTTAAGCAACATTAAAAAAAGGGTTTATTACTCAAAATAATAAAATTAATTTAATTACATTGCATATCTTTATGTACCTAATAATTTAATGAAAGGAAACTGGATGTATGTATATAAAAATGCTTGTTGTTTTAAAAAAAAAGCTCTATTACCATTGAATATGATTTTAAAAAAAAATATTATCAACTTAATTTTGGTCAACATGGTCAACAATTGTTTAGTTCAAATATTGATCGACACCTTATTGATCGTGTTATTGAATGGATTATAGGAACTCATCGTTTTAAGAAATTGTTTGGAATAGTACGTGATACAGTAGATGTGAATTGAGTATTACAGACGCATTTTCAATTCATTTGTATTGAATTTTTGAATGATATTATATCTTTTTGCAATTGTATAAAAATAATTGTTTTTTAGTGTATAGTATTATGTAGACAAATAAATTTTATGTAAATGGTACAGTTTTTATTTTAAGGCTTAAAGTCTTTTTAATTGTATTAATTAACTATTACGAATATAAATATATTATATTGAAAAGTGGAAAGCTCGATTGAAATATCTCGAAGGGTTAGAAAGTGAAAACTAATAATAACTTCCAAAGTTACTGCCAAAAATAGAAAAATTAAACATTTAAACGCGTAACTTAAATTGAATTAAATCATGCTTAAATGTAAGACATTATTGATATCACTGATAGAATAAATATATACTAAATTCGACTATTTAAATAAGACTTTTCAAAGCTTTTCTAGCTTATCAGCGACTCGAAATGTTTTTGATATTTTTTTAACAATCCAATAAAGTTATTTGTATGTTTATACTGCATTTTTCACAAAGGAGTTTGATAAGAACAAAATAAGAACATTTAAAAATCATTTCTCATGTCTCATCCCCCTACCTTTAATGTCGCGTTTTACCTGCAACTGTTTTAGTCGGACTAAAAAATCTCTGATTTCTCACAAAGCGTTGAGTAATCATGCGTTAAAAAAAATATTTAATCTTCTTCCTATTATGCCAATGGAACAATTACGACTTTTGTCGTGTAATTACTCAAAACAATTATTTTAAAAGAAGCCATCGATTATCTTAAATAAAATTTGAAATTGATAATAATTCAATGTAAAAAACGGGAAACCCTTTTTTTTCAATTATCATCTAAAAGTTTCAGCAAAACAAAGATAATTATTTTTTATTAAAAAGCGCGTTCAATTTTATGGAATTAGGCCTGCCCGTTTTTATTTTACTATATTTTTAACTTTTCCGTAAAAAAATAATAACCCAATTTTACCGCTGCATTTTTTAGCAAGCGCCGCTAACCTGGTCTCATGTTATAAATATATAGCAAAATACGTTTTTTTTCTAGCGTTGGTACGCCCCTTTATAACTATTTTTGATTCGAAGGATTTGATACACCTGTGTACAAAGTTTATACTTTACTTTAGTATTGCAGGCTCCGCTGGCTTTCCTACTGATAGGAGTGGTTTCCATACAAAAAGGAATAATCTCCTTAAAAGTTTCTTACATCTGGCGGCCTAGCATGTCGGTCAAGCGCAAGCGTACCTAAGCTTTTCTTTTCGCTTGTTTTGTATTCTAACGCCTCTTCAAATCGAAACGTGGACATTCATTCAACAGACATACATTTTAAGCAAGATCAAAGATTATTTATTCCGATCTAATAGCCCTACTTGAAAACCCACCTTCCGCTAAAAATTGGTCCTAAGTAGGACCTTCTTGATATTAATTTTACTATTAAGGATTGTAACACATTATTAGAAAATATTGTACCTAAATAAAGATCAATTTAGATCCTAAATATTTATTGCCTATTTCATTCTTATCTAAGTTGCCTTCAGTATTTAATATTTCCAATCAATGTTATTTCGTTTGTTAAGACATTGCTATTTTCTTTTGTATTGTATTATAATATTATATTCGAACATAATGTAAATAAAAATGTTATAAAATATACATCTACTAGTTTTATTTTTTCACACATAATATAGGCTCGTTTTTGTTTAATTCGATTTTCTTCCAATTCAAAATTACAAAAACCCACTTTTGCGTTGTCATCTTGGTCCCATGTTATACTTATGTACAGAGCAAAACACGACTTTTTTGCCCGTTAAGAGATACAAACAAATAAAATTTGTACCCACTTTTTTTTCTACGACGCTGATGATCTCGAGTGATGTGACGACTTGCATCCCTTGGCAACCCCTAGCTATTGACATGTTGTATTACGTCCGAAGTAACAGCAGAGGGCAGATATCCCATTAGGCAGCCCTTAATTAATTACATGGGGATGATTATCCAAATTGCGCGCCCCTCGATCGCAAGCAGATAGAAATATTTGACAGGACAAGTGGCCTAACCGCCCCCTGACATTGAATACAATAGGGGAACTTACAAATCATTTGTATTTATTATATATGAAATGTGAAATTTTTAATAATATAATAAACAACTTATAAATAATAATCGAAAATCAACTGGCAAGATTAATAAATGTTGAAAGTTTAATAAAACATCGAAAGTTAATTAAAATACAAGTTAAATACATACAATAAAGCAAGTTTTACATTATTCAATTATGTCACGTGATCGCAGCCGTTTTTCCATACAATGGTAGTCCTTGACCGTAGTCCTCCCTGTAGCTCAATCACAGATGACTATCGACGTGCTAATAAGCGACATGATAACGATTTCTCACCACGGATGTTTAACGTTTTCGCGATCACAATGGAACATCCGTCAAAAGTTATCGATCGGGATTATTAATTACCGCTTTAAATATGGAAAATACTCCAAAACTGTAATTTAGTTAATAATTTAGTTTTATAGAGTTTTAATTGTTTGTGCACAATTTTATCATGCCATTTATTTGCTTTAAATCAATTTGAGAAAGCGATAAAACGAAACATTTGTCAAAGTATGCCTTTCATCTATGGTGCTTGGCAACGCGACCGTGATATGAACGTATATTCATTGTGATCGGTCAAATGCTTGGCACGTTTTTAAGCACGTCGACATCATCTGTGAATAAGCTACTGGAGTATAGTGCTAACTATACCAATGATTTTTCCAGGCTTTTTTGAAAATGGCGTCTTTGCAACCGCTATTTTTCGGCAATCCTCAAAACGACCGCTAGTTCCATAACGTGAAAACATAACCTCAAAATTAAATGATATAGCGGCCATCTTGATTTTTCATTATGACAGGTACCGGTAATCGCAAGCTGCACACGTATATCTATTTAAAAAAATAAACAGTAGAGAGGGAGGCGCGTTAAAAATGTTTTTTTAGGGAGGCGTAGTAGCCTAAAGTTTGGAAACCGCTGTCTTTAACTATTGTCAAGATAGTGGCACAAAATTTTATATTTTAATTGTTAATTATGGGAGTCATTGTTTAAGTTCATATTTGTATTGTTAAATAATATTTATATTTATGTTGTTAAAAATCGGTTTTCCTAAAGAAAACAAAAGAGTTGTAGGTACCACAATTATGGGACAGCGATCTAATGCAGAAAAATAAACAATTCAAAAATTGTATTAACTAATTTTAAAAAAGGTACTTATTATGTATTCTCAATGCAAAGTGGTTAATATTTTCATTAAAAGCTTCTGTCTCAATACACTTTGACTTAAACAACTTTCCTACACGATTTACCGATAGGAAAGAGTGGGTGGGTGTTAGTTGTTAGAGACTACCCCCTCCCTCTTCCCCCCAATCAACCAACTGCAAACTGCAACCCTTAGCCGGCAAATTGCCACTCATGCGTTGGTCGCATAATATGATGCAACTGCATTTGATGTCCATGCGCCCTCACTGGGATGCGTTTTGATGACGTGATCATAGATGCACTTTTACCCATCCAAACGTACCTTACAATGTACCTATATACCATGCTCATAGTACATCTCTTAATGGATAATGATCATCATCATCATCATACCATATCCGCTCTCTATTCCTTAAACTCCAAGCCCAGCGATCGGCCGCCAGTTCGCGCGCATCGTCCCAAGTCAGGTCCACGTCCCGCAGCTCTGATACCAACTGCCGACGGATTGTCTACAGTGGACATCCAGGACGCCAAAAACCTGATGGCTTGTAAAATAGTCAAGAAAAATAAATGAAAATAACAGTAAAAATTAATGTAAAAGAAAAAATAAATATCTTGCGTCTCGATCACTGATAATGTCACATGAAGGTTAATGAAAAAAAGATCGAATTACACTGCACTCGGTGTACCAATGCAGCGCCCTATGCACCACTGGGTACGAATAATTTATATTTTATTTAACACAGTCGTTACAAAGTGTAATAATAAAAGATCTGGAACAATTGCTTGCGTGACCAATAACGGGTTTTGAATAATAACAATTAAGTATTTATACACACAGTGCCTAAATATTAAGAAAGGATGGGAGAAGAGGGATGAGGAAGAATAGAAGGATATTTGAAATAATAATGGGGGATTTTCAAGAAGGCTAGAATATACCCTATAAAAAATAAATTTTATAAAATTTAAAAAGAAAAATATATAAAAATATAAAAAGAATTTCTGTGGAATCAGAAAACCAATAAGTGTACTAAATTACTCTTGCTCTAGTACCAACATAACTTTATTTTTAAACCGTTGTTTGGATACATTAAATAAATCTATAGGTACTAACAAAATCTTAATTTTATGATGTGCAATGTGCATATTCGATAAATTGTCTCATTTTTACCCAGATTCGATCTTTGTGGTGGTAAAGAAAAGAGGTGAGTTAATCTGCTATTAAGTCTGGGTATCCTAAAGTTTATCAGGGATAATAAATAGTTTAGAACAATCCAACTCATTATTGAAGATTTTATATAAATACATTTGATCATGTAGACTATGACGATCTTTTAGTGATGACATATCATAGTGTTTGGCTGCTGCAACGTAATCAGAAAACTGCAAATGGTTTCGGTAATTAAGATGTCTTATCAATTTGTTTTGAATATTTTCTATTCTTTTGTTATTGCAATCATAGATAGGGTTCCATACTGTAAATAACTGGTTTACATGCATAATAAATCACTCTATTTACTTGCATTAGTTAAAGCTGATCAGTTCCAACGTCTCAGGAAAAAAACTATTTTATTTTTCTCTAGTACGGAAAACGATTTTTCTAAAACTAGTACAGGGGTACCATCTATTGGCAAGCAAGATAAGCTTCGAAATTGCACTCTCTAACATTATTACACGCTTTATTATTTGTTTCGATATCTAGACTAGAATTATAAAAGAAATTTGTCGATATCTAGACTAGAATTATAAAAGAAATTTGACTCGATATCTAGACTAGAAGTTTAAAAGAAATTAGGCTAGAATTATAAAAGGCGGCTCTATATTTGGTTTCTGAAAAACTTAACGTAAATACCATCTTTATAAAAAAGTTTTTTATTTTCAATAGCAAATAATTTTTTTCAAATATCCCAAGTTAATTATTACTACAAAATTCCCTAATCCGCATCCAATGGTGCATAGGGAACTACATTGGTAGACCAAGTGCAGTAAATCTGGATACTTACATGAAGGCGTATAATCAGTCTTAAATATTTTTTATTGACCCCGTCGGTAATCGAGCCCGCAGCCTCATGCATGGTAGCCTAACGCGCTTACCGCCACACCAAGAGGCGGACAAATGAGTAAAACTTTTACAAAACTCATGAACTGAACATTTTTATACTTATAAAAAAACGCAATTCTCAAACACGCTCCCCGCATCGCCATTGTAACGCCGCGATAATAATAATCGGTGTTTATCCATTTTTGTAAACTCTCATCCCTTCCGTCGGCTAAGGGCGCACCAAAGGGTGAAAGAAAATATCCCGGGGCGGGAACCGAACCCCAGAGCTTAGCATCACCCCAGACGACTTAGTAACACTTCACTAACCCCTGGACTAAAAAGGATTGCCAATACAAAATGCATTGTGTGCGCGAGATAGGCCGATTTTTTAATATGTTCTTAACTTTTTTCCTAGGGGTACAAATTAAATGGGTTTTGTATTTTGTGAAAGAAATAAAAATCATATTGTTTGTTTCGGTGATTGTGGTCTAACTATTAAACATCTAGCTGATTTAATAAAAAACATTATTTTAATCATCGGAAAAATTACTTTTTAATAAAAAAAAGAACATTCACGATTCACGGTCTTATGATATTATATCTGCCCAAATCATTCATTTTCGCTACTTTCATACATTGGGAAATAACTGTGAAGCTCTCTTTTCTCATTAAATAATAACTAAAATGTTTATAAACTTTTTTACACCGCCATCGATCGGGTAAAATTAATTTTACTAAGAGGAACGGTGTCACGCGACCCGCGGCCGTCTCCACATACAATCGAAGTCCTCGATTTTCTCCCAATTTAGCACAAATTCAGCACAAACATTTTAGATATTGACCTTCTTGTGCAATGAGGGAATCCACTGTTTTCTAAAGTAATTTTTTTCTATAAACTTACTATTTAACTAAACAAAAAAAATATATTTAATATTTTTTTATAAGTTATTGATGAAGATACGATTTTTTAAAGTTGCACATTTCAAATACCGCGCTAAATACCAACTATGTACTAACTGCGTCATTTTTGCAGGAGTGACGTCATAAAACGGGTTGTTTAAGGCCATGGTATTTCTCCAGCCAGTAACAAAACTGTCAAAAATCTATGCAAACTGATGCGGGAAGCACAGATAAAATATACCGTCGACTCAACTGTCATATACTGTTAACAGCTGTTCTAGGTAGACTGAATGGCGGCCATCTTTTTTGCAATAGAAGCTTGTATGTAGATTGTATTCCATATTAAAATGCCATGGAACGCGGCTACGGGGGTTTAAAAACGGAAACCGGAAACACTACACTTAGATACAAAGAGTGACGTCATTGTTTAAGATTTTGAAATGAATGCTATTTTCAACATTTTTTATTAATTTTTGCGTGCGTTTTTGGGATATTTCATCCCACTTCAAAATGTTTAAATATTCGCGTCTACACGAAAGCATTTTTAAAATTCAATTCCGGGTAGCAGTGGATTTCCTCATTGTACTTACGTTTGTGTTTTATGTCCTTTGAAAAATAAATAATGAAAAAAAATAGACAGTAGAAACTTGCTTCTGGTCGATATCTAAAATGTGTGAAAAATCATTGCTCTTTCGCTAAATTCCAGTAAGCCTACGATCGTATGGAGAAATAGCCGTGGACACGTGAGAGCCATCTTCCTCTTAGCGCGATTCGTTTTCCTACATTTATTTTCTAATATTTTATATATTTATGTATGTAAATAAGAGGCCGTAATGTAAGCAAAGCGCCTTAAGATATTATAATGTTTATTCTGGGAAAAGGGCATCTGTTGAAAACTTGCGAAGAACACTGAAACTGAGACTGTAACAGATGGGAGGCGTTAAGAATGCTAAGATGCTTTCATTGTTTTCCTGAAATGTTTCCTGAAAGGTTTGCCTGAAATTACAGACTTTAAATCAAAATACCGGCCGGCGCCGGCGGCTAAAAGCGAAATAATCCCCAGCAAAAATAAACTTATGAACCCAGAATATTCAAAATACACAAGATCTAATGTTGAAATAAAAAACTTTTGGTTGTCTGTAAAGTCGGTTTACGGACGATAATTTTACGTGATAACGTCATAAGAAAACATTGATGAAAAATAGCATACTTTTATAAATTGAATTGAATTATTATTACTGAATTATTATAAAACAAAGCAGGAGTTAATTGAAAAAAATTATTAAACATTTTTTTTATTTTGTATAAAACAAAGCAGGAATTAATTGAAAAATAACAATTTTTTTCCATCAATAAACATTTTTTTGCACTCGTTAATTCAAATTACTCGGACGCATCGGCCGATGGAGTGGAAGAGAGATAGATGCGTCACAACCGAAAGCTTAGGCCGATCGCGCCTCTCTATCGAAATTACTAATTTGTTCCGCGCAACATCGCTTTTTAATAGAGGCTCAGGCGCAACAAAAACGTCAAGCAAATACAACCAAAATGAGTCATGCTTTTTCGTGTGTGCAGCCGGCATTCATCGATTTATTAGACGTTGTTATAATTCACGTCAAAATAGAAAAAGAGATAACTGTGTTGTAAGTAAAATACATTTGATTACAAACTCGTCACTTGACACTGGTAGAAGTGACAATTACCCTAAACACTGAGCGTGTTACAAACACGCTTAGATTGTAACTTTATTGTTACACGCACCGCGGAAACTCACTTGGAGTACACATAAGAGCACTTAAGCGCACTCGACAAGTGCACAGGCGAAATTGCTATTTACACTTGGATAACTACTCACCCTACCGACAAACTGTTACATCTAAATATTGAAATCAATTTTTGACACAAGTGCCCTTAAAATATGTCGAAATATTAACGAAATTGCATTAGAAATCCATTTTACTTTCAGTTATTCTTCTAAAGCGCACTTTATATGGGATAGAAAACTACAGTTTCCTATGCGAAACGAAAACCGAAGGGAATATTGAATGGTCGACGTGACGTTTGGCTGACCTGCTAATTCATGTTTTTTTTTATGTAAACGTTTACGTTGATATATTGCTTGAATGCTTTTAAAAACGTATAAAAAACAAAATAACGCAAGAGCGCTGTACAATAAAGAGGCTACATCACAACACGTCTTGCCGCTACAAAGCGCATTTTTCTAGCCTCCTACAGTTAAAACATATTATCATTATTATTATGGATAATTTATATAGCGCCGTTTTCGTATAAATATACCTCAAGAGCGCTTTAAATATTGAATTTAACGGCTCGGAAATTTTAAGTGAGTGAAAACTCAATTTCTGAGTAGAAAATACCATTATCAAAATTAATCAAAAGATTTTGAGAACATATAGGTCTTAAGTTTCTTTTGAAACATCACTTCACTCTCACAGTGGAGAGCAAGCACTTCCATTCCAAGCCACTTCTAGTGGGGAGCATTCCAAGCAGGGCCGCAACCGCAAAAGCGCGCTCTCCAAATTTTGTGCGCTGATTACGGATCGGTACTAAAACCCTGCCTATAGCTGTAGATGTGGCTGATCGAAGTGTGAGACGTCTTTCGGCTAGTTTATCTGGAATGCAAATCTCTTTTAAATACTCTGGAGCGGCATCATGCATGGATTTGTTTGTACATTAGCCAACAGAGTTTGTAACAAGATGTAACAAGATATAAAAAAATACATATATTTTAAAGTAAAATTTACATACATGGATTATAATGATGGATAATGCGTAAGTAAACGGATATAACTTTGTAGGGATTCTTTCTTGTAGCTACTGAACGCATGGACAATGGATTCTACCTTCTTTACAAAATTTTAATTCTTAATATGTGTGAAATGTATAATATATATATATTTGAATATATATAAATGAATGTTCAATATATATAAGAATTACTTCAGGTGAGATACAGTAATTTTATTATGTATCAATTTATCTGTAGGGTATAGTTATCCGAGACTCAAACCGCTGACGTGTTACCGCGCTGATCGGCAGGTACCGCTAATAGGAAATTTGTTTGTGAAATGAACCGTGCTAGGCGGAATAATATTCTGCCGTGATGGGAAATTGGAGTAACAGGAGATCAAGCGTGAAAAGCGTATAGCAGTGCCATCTATCGGATAAGTGATAAATGATACATTCGTTGTGACTGGGTGCCTCATATTTTTTATCATTTTTCATTTTTTTTTGGAATTTTAATCTATGTTTTACTATCAAGTGAGTTTAATTTAAGGATGTTTAGGGAGAAAAACTGCCTATATTTTATCAAGAAAAAAACAAAAAACGAAAGTTTAAATAAGATAATTTGTTATATTTATTTGGCTTTTACGATGGTTTGGTCGTGTGGAGCGAATGAGTGATGAAAGAACGGCTAGAAGAAGTTTAAATGCAAGTGTGCCTGGATGTAGAAGCCGAGGAAGGCCGAGAAAGACATGGCATGACCAAGTACCTACGTCAAGTACTTGAAAGTGGACTTGTGAAAAGTCGGAATAACCGGCGTATGTGCATGAGTAGATGTATGAATGTAGAGGAAGCAAAGGAAGTCTGTCAGGACAGAGTGGTATGGCGTTCTTTCCTCTCTTCCTACCCCTACGGGGAAATGGCGTGATGGTTAGTTAGTTAGTTAGATTTGTTATATAATATTATATGTTCTGTTAAATTACACACAACAAAAGCTGTTAAAAAAATAGGTATGGATATTATGTCATAATAAAAAGATAATTTAATTTAATAGACGTAATTTTTATAAAGCTGAGTGCTGAAAAGTGCAGTGTCAGTTGATTTTTTTTAAATCAATTTTAAGAAAACATCCCTTGCTCGTCGAAGGGTTGAAAATAAGGTTACGTTTTTCAACCAATGTCCCGACTTAACACGGATTATTATCTAGCAAGTCGTGTCATGACTAATTTTATTTGTTCAGACTACAAATATATTAATATAAAAATAAATGCTATTCATTCACCTTGCAAATTGAAATATTTAAAAATACACATTTATCACATGTTAAAAAATATTAATCTATTTTCAGTCTTTTAAAAACACTTTTGTATGTATCACATTTAGGGGGTTTTTCGTATCCCCCTATCCTCTTATGGTGCATGGGGCACTGCATTGACACACTAAGTACAATATTGTATGTCCGCCTCGTGGCATAGTTGTGGCGCGTTTGGCTACTGTCGCGGGTTCGATTCCAGTGGAGGGACGACATGAAATATTTATTTACATGTGATTAACATGTCACGTGCGATACGTTGGACTGGCATTAAAGCGTATGACTGATCGTCTTAACTACAGGTAATAAAAATGATCAAAACACACTGCACTAGGTGTTCCAATGCCGTGCCCTATGCACCATTAGGTGCGGATAAGGGAAAATGGTTAGTAGTTGTATAATTTAATTATGATTAAATATGTCTTTTCTGAAGATGCTTGAAGAATACATACAATGATTGTTTAATGAGACTTCGGTTAAGATCCATTATGTTCTGATGACTAAGCGTAAAGAACACTATATACGGGACAGTTTACTACACAGTTTCCTGTGCAGTCTGAAAACTGTCCCGTATAAAGCTAAAACTGGATGAAAAACTGTGTGCTAGTGTCAGATTCTCACTGTGCGCTAATTGCACACAGTTTCGGCGCGCGCATCACCCGCGGCGATTACGACAGTATAATACGTATAATATTCAATAGTATCGGTAATATTACAAATTAATAAACTTATACTATGGCGATTATGAATATAATGAAATAAATAATATGAACTGAAATCCTAGATCGAAATTCAAAATATCGAATAACGACTGTTTGACAAATGAGTAATGTTGCCAAATTGTAAAATCGGTAGAAGTTCCTAAAGTTATTCATAATATGTTGAATTTATCTGCGCTTATAATTGCATAAAATAAATGCTTTAAAATTAAAATGACTCCAAAATCGGTAAATCGGTTGTACATTTTCAGTAGATTTGATAAATCTCCACAAAATCGATAGATCTGCAAAAAATCGATGAGATAGGCGACGATAGAGATTATTAGTATGGCAACATTTATGGCAGTCCACTGTGTATTCTATGGTCCGACGTCGCGTTATGCGCATGCCTACAAACAGTAAACTGTGCCGTGTAAAGGTAAAATTCACACCGCGCAGTTTTTATTAGTCAGACAACGGTACAAGAAACTGTGTAGTTTTCTGAACAAGAAACTGCACAGTAAACTGTCCCGTGCAAAGTGGGCTTAAGTTATGGAAATCTAAGGATTAGGAAACTCGCCCACAGATCTGAAAAGTAAAGAAAGAACAGTATCTAGGGAAGGTAATACAAAATATTAAATATTGGTTAAAATAAAAATATTTTCTGTATTGAGCACTAGTGGAAATTACCATCCCCAAAACACAACTAGCTTTCGTAAGTGGCCTGAAACTATAATATTCGCTAACACGTTTATAATTCGATTTGTATGTAAATTTTCTTATTTCACTACCAGACAAGCCGGCTATAGAGGGGATGTAGAAGTGTACAACAGCACATTGAATACTTTTATCTACAACAATATTAATGATTATGTACGTGTAAAACAGGATCGTTATTACTAATACTACTACATTGCATAATTCCCACCCAATGATGCATAGGGCACTGCACCGGTACACTGAATCGTTACTACTAAAATAGGTCTTTGAGTCTAAAGATCCCCGTTTGAATTCTCACTCCGCCGCATTGGCTTTAAAAAATATAGTATTTTCTATTTGAAATATATTGCATAAATTAATATTTACAATTTGAATAAATATATTTTTAATACGTACATAAAAACTTTTACAAAATATTCATGATACAATTGTTTTTAAGATGAGAAATGCAATAAAAAAAAAAATTATCGAAAGAAGCAAAATTGGCAGTACACAACGGAGTTCTGGTACCAACCCTTGTATGGTACGTATTGTTGGAAAAAGAAGGATGAAAGTAAACTAAATGCTGTTGAAATGCCATCTCTCAGGCAAATGTGTGGTAAGACTATGTGTGATACAAATGTCGAAATTAGAGCAAGTGCAAGGCTGAGATAAGCATTATCGACAAAATTAAGAAAAGGCTTTTACGATGGTTTGGTCATGTGGAGCAAATGAGTGATGAAAGAACGACTAAAAAAAGTTTAAATGCAAGTGTGCCTGGATGTTAAAGCCGAGAAAGGCCGAAAAAGATATGGCATGACCAAGTACGACAAGTACTTGAAAGTGGACACGTGAAAAGTCGGATAATCGGCGTATGTGCATGAGAAGATGTATGAATGTAGAGGAGGCAAAGGAAGTATGTCAGAACAGAGTGGTATGGCGTTCTATCCTCTCTGCCTACCCCTACGGGGAAATGGCCTGATGGTTAGTTAGTTAGTTAGTTAGATATGCAATAATTCTACTAATACAGAAAATTTAGCGGCATTTTTTTTTCTGAATTATTTGTGATATGCTGCTATAGCAATCAAACTGTAGGTAGGTAATTGCAACTACAAAAATGGTACGTACCTACCTATAAAATGTATCTATACAATGGTATAATCTTCGCAAATTTAAAAGCATTATATATCGCATGCATAATGGAATACTGACTTAACTAAAAAACACAATTTTCGGGACATCGCAAAAGAAGGTCTTGTTATGAAAATACATCCTACTTATTGACGCATAAAATTGATACTTATTCATAATTAATTCATCATAATTGCTTGTATTTTTGACGTTTGATTAAGTATTGATCAGATGATGGCACTCACAGAAGCCTGTCTCTGTACGTAACTCAATTCTGACCTATCTACTAATGGGTCAGTATTCCATAAACATGCGATATATTATACTCTTTATAACACTTTTTAAAAAACAATATGGCGTTCATAGCATATAATATTATAATGCCTTTGCCAATCTGTGGTTCCGTATTCGATTCCCGGTGAGAAAACAAAAATCCAAATTGATTTTTCTCAAGCCTAGGTGTATGTGACGTTGTTCCCCTCTGTAATTGGACCTCTTGGCCTGTTGAGGTGGGTTAATAAAATTTAATAAATAAGGGTCAAGTGTTTTGCAAAACTTAAATCATGTATTGTTTAAAAAAAACGAAAAGGGAAAAATAAACAGATACCTACATCTACTTATTCCATATTTTCTCTCCACATATATTCATTTTGTATTTTATGATTTGTATTGAAGGTTTATAAAGTCTTTATGTTTTTAATCCAGGTGCATCAAAAACAGATTCGAGTATTCAAAAAAAGATTATTTAATACTTTTGTGATCCTAAAATATCCATGCTCTAATATAGCCCCCGTTGGCTTTGATAGGAATGTGAAGTGTTTACTTCCTTTAAAGTTCCTTTAAGAGGTAAAGCTCTTTCTTTCGAATGGCAATTTATGTAGCAAAATGGTTTAGTACAAAAGTGTTGTATTATTATAACAGTATCGCGCAATCGATAGAGTAAAAATAAACCGTTAAATATTTAGTTATATAAATTTTATTTTATTATAAGGTACCTACACACTACACATATCTAGTATGTACAATGAACATGTATTAATTATTAACTCAATAAAAGCAATATTTTGTGTATTGTATTGTATTGTCCGCCCCGTAGAATAGTGGTAGCGCACTTGGCTACCGTGCATGAGGTCGCGGGTTCGATTCCCGTATGGGGTCAACGTGAAATATTTATTTACATGTGATATTCATATGAATATTTCAAGTGTGATCTTGGACTGGTACTGAAGCGAACGACTGATCATCATGTAATAAAAATGATCAAGATACACTGCACTTGGTGTACCAATGCAGGGCCCTATGCACCATTGGGGTGTGGATAAGGGGAAGTAGTAGTATTAGTAGTATTATGTCAGGTCATTGTACAAAAGTTAATTTGAACAACAAGTTTTATATTAAATATAGTTCAAACACAAAAATCAATTGTAATATTTGTTTTATGACACTGACAAATATGTACCCATTTAATAAAATAAATATTATATACATATACGTAATGTAAGGCTCCACAAACTGCCTCTTATCTAAATATACTACGCCACTAGTAAAAAATATCTCAACCTTTCGAATAGAATTCAAATATTTTTTTAAAGATTTTTAAGGGAATTTTTACAATTAAAAAGAATTCTCCAAAATCAATCAAGATGGTCTCTCTCTCGTTTTCAGGAAAAGAGAATTTAAGGTAGTTTTTATCCTGCAGGAGCCATTAGTCTTCCGGGGGTGCTAGAGAGGGGATAAAAAATAATTTACATTCTGTCAATCACAAGTTAGGGGTACTTTGTTTTCCTGTCAATTCAACTACGTTTTTCTTCGCTAAAGTGAATCACATTTCACAGGAAAATATCCCTAATCCAATTTCACCGATTAAAAGAAAGCGATGCGTTTAATGAGAAAATTCTAGAAGTTCTAGTTGAAGATCTTTGAAAAATTGGTTAGGTATTTTACCTATAAACTTATTTAATTATTTAAATTTTTAAATTTCTTAAATATTACCACTTTACTCGATAGAAAAAGTAACTTTTAACTTGCGTTTGCAAATTTATTACTGAAATTTATTTATCTTCTGTATTTAGTCATATGCGTTTTCAAAGTTTAATATCAAATGTTATTAGATAAATCTTAAGAAAATGTATAGTACTAGGTGATATATTGGATATTGGCTACCGAAAATTACTTATTCCGCCTATATTACATATAAACAAACTCTCAAGTCACATTTAGATGGGTTAATTTTACTAAAATATTATATATTAAAATATAACCTGGAAAACGGTAGAATTGTTTAGAAGCTTCTCGATGCTTTTACGTAAATAGAAACTAATCGTATGTCCGGAATTGGGGTTTTCCCGATTTTTTAATTTTGATTTCAAAAAATTGATTGAAAAATTACAATATCAAGGGAATTTTAAAAAAAATTTACGATGTCATATGAATTTTTTAGTGCGGTTTGAAATAGCTCTTTTTAAAATCGCTCGCAAAATTCATATGACATCGTGCATGCGGTGTGACGTCACAGCAATATAGGCGCGCACTACGGAATGAATTTCGCGCCTTTCACGGTAGACGGGTATGACGTCATTAACAATAACGGGCGTTAAAAATCATTCGTATTTTCGCGTTTTTAAAACAAAAATTTATAAATGAAAACAAAATTTTTGATCATTGTGTTTTCTATCGTTGGAATTGTAAAAATATATATTTATAACGTTTTCAAGGATATTCATGCTATCGGGAAGAACCCTTTGGCCCGGACTCGCCTAGAAGGTTTCAGATACGCGTACATCGAAAATTCCAGAAAATATGTCGTTTTTATATATGCGCGATCGGCTATCGCTGGTTTACATAATTTGCACCAATTAGTGGAAATAAATATTCCTTAAAATTATAACACTGTTAAAAACAAGCATAAAAACATTGCAATATTCGGGTATTGGTCAATCTTTAATCAAAATAATGCATGGTGCACTCTGAAGAAAATGCCACGATATAAAGTGTTTATACTTTAAAATACTTATAGCACCTTCATACTGCCTCGCATAAAAGATACTCAATCACTATTGCATTGACATTATATGATGGTATCAGTTCAATCCAAAACGTTTTACGATAGTTTGCCAAAACACCACTGTACTAAAAACAGAATTAATCTTGTCCTAGCGATTTTTTCAGGAAAAACTACCCCTGGTAAATGCCACTGCCTCCCCATACACGATGATTGATGTTCCTGAAAACCTGCTTCCCCCCTTCTTTCTACTTCTTACCACGACGTTCATGTAGATTTCCCTTCCTTCTACACTTTTCCGTATTGACAAGACTCGAGATTGACAAGCGAACTATTAGGAACAGTTTTCTGAATAATGGTAGTCATTTATAAAGGAAAATTCAGTCGATTTATTTAGTAGATTAAAAATAACTAACTAACCGTCCCGCCATTTCTCCGAAGGGGTAGGGAAAAAGGGTAGAACGCCACACTACTCTATCCTGGCACACTTCCTCCACATTCATACATATTCTCATGCACGCACGTCGATTATTTCAACTTTTTACATGTCCACTTTCAAGATATTTGTTATAGATCATGCCGCATCTTTCTCGGCCTTCCTCGGCTTCTACATCCAGGCACACTTGCAATATAATTTATTTTACCCGCTCTTTCATCACTCATTCGCTCCACATGACCAAATCATCGTAAAAGCCCTTTCATAATTTTGTCGATACGCGCTTATCTCAGCCTTGCGCTCTGCTCTAATTTCTACATTTGTACATCTTACATAGTTTTACCACAAATTCGAGATATCGCATTTCAACAGCATTGAATCTACTTTCGCCCTTTCTTTTCGGGCTTCACTCCCATACATAAGGGTTAAAACCAGAACTCTGTTATGTACTGCCAATTTAGCTTTTTCTACAAGCTTTTATATTGGCCATTATCGATTTTACTACTAATACTACTACTTTTCTTTAGCCGCACCCAATGGCGCATAGGGCACTTCATTGGTACACCAAATGCAGTGTATCTTGATCATTTTATTACATGATGATCAGTTCTACTTTTCAGAACCAGTCCAACGTATCACACATAAAATATGAATTGGTATACCAATTCGTGTGCAAATGCAGAGCTATTTTTACCATTAGGTGCGGATAAGGGAAATTACAGTAGTGGCATTAATTGTGGAAACTTTTGGTGTAATTGTGATTTAATTGCAATCAATCCTTCTTCACGAATTGTTATCGCCTTACTCCTTTTATTCAGCGACCAATCAGCATGTTTAGACATATTTAAGGCTAATGTTTTCAATACTAACATTTTCACTGCACTTCAATTCATGTGGCGCAGGTCTTTTCTACTTAAAAAACAATTGCGGACTAAAATAATTATGAAATTATTTGTAACTGTTGCTAAAACCCTCCTGATTGGTGGGTGCAAAAATCCCACGCCCCCTGTTATTGGTTAATTTAGAATATGTGGCAATTTGTATTGCTAGTGCACATAAGTGCAAACCCAGAAATTGTATGGCCTCGGCGACACTCAGGTTTTTTCACTTTAAATACATTTATAAAATATGTTAAATATCAAGTAGAAACACAAAGTAATAAAATAAAAATATAAAACTAATCATTTAGTGCCACAAAACAGTTTTTTTTTACTAAATCACACAAGGAATTATAATTTTACTAAAAGTTTCCACAATTAATGCCACTTGTGTAGTTACTAAGATTAAATTCATGTTATGTACAAAGAGTTGCAATATTATGTTTGTTTATCTGATATCTAGGTGTATAGATTGTGAAAATTCGTTTATTTAAGCAACAAAATTTTGTTTATTGGTATGAACTTGCAAAACGAGCACAAATCCTGAATATGACCTTTCATAATATCATGTATTATCCCCAAAATCCCCGGAATCCAGTGCTAGGCCCGCATAAATGGTTCGGGTATTGGCTAAGCTGAAATTCGGCGCACGTAGCGTCATCTGTCACCTTCACCGCTCTCAAGCCCGATCTAGTGTGAAAATCGTTTTTAACATTTTTCTGCCTTTACCCCACGAAATCAAATGGAATTTTTATTCTGGACTTTTCCGATCTCTTTCTTGAATAGAACCGGAGATTCATTCTACCTATCTTCTATATTTTTTTCATATCATAATAATAATAATATTTTTTTTTCGCATCAAACGTTGGTACAAATATGTCCACGAATTCGGTCTTATTTAAGGCAGTAAAATGATTTTATGAACTCGGAAAAAATATAAACGAAGAAGAAAATCTAAACTCAAAAATAAAGTTAAGGTGTTGGTATGTGTTAAATAATAAATAATTGATGTTAGTGTGCCTCCAGGGCCCAAGATAGCAGACTTCTGAGTTTTGAGAATAGATGTCTTAGAAGAATTTTAGGTGTGCGGTGGTTTGACTTTGTAAGGAACACAGAGGTGAGGCAACGGACACAGCAACCCTTGGTATCTACTGTCATCCGGCGGAGGCGTTCCGGCTGGCTAGGCCATATACTACGTATGCCTCCCGAGAGCCTTAACCAAGCTTGCTTATTTTACAAGGCATCAGGTTCTCGGCGTCCTGGTCGTCCACTGTTGACAATTCGTCGGCAGTTTGCGTCAGAGCTGCGGGACTTGGACTTGACTTAGGTAGTTTGTGGATTCCATATGCTCCACATAGGGAGCGGATATGGTATGATGATGGTGATGTTAGTGTGCTTAATAGGATATATATAAAATATGAATATATTGTGTATACTAGGGTACATTTTATATTTGTATCCAATGTACGCTGTTTCAGGAAAGAAAAAAAATGTATATTTAAATAAAGAAATCAATAACAGTTAAAAATTGAAAAATATGACATTAATATAAATTAAAAAAAAACAAAAGGACTCAAGGAATATTGATTGACAACTATTATGATTAGATATTATAATGTGAACAAAACGTCTGTGGTATCGAAACCAATGCAGACATGATTGTGTACCTGAGAGCAGTAGATATGTACATGAACAATATACATAAATTTACATAGACTTGTTTCACGTTCGTGTATAAATGAACATTCAGCGTCATTGAAAAGTTAAAACGACTCATGTGAAAACCCTCACAAAATAGGAACCTGCTGTCTTTTGAATTAATATACTCGTAATACAAAAATAAACATTTATATTGAAACTATTTACCTTATTTTTTTCTAATGAAAACGAAACACAAAGACTTATTATGGTTTGGAATAAATGTATATATAAATATTATATTATTATTATACGTATATTATTATTTCTTTTTCTTCTTAAGTAGGTTCATATTATTTAAGTCATGGTGTTTTATAAAGTACATAAAATGTAGGGTTCGTTTCCAAAACTGACTATCTACCTATTTCCAAATTCTGGCTTTACCAGGAAACACGATTTTTGTTTAAAGATTGTTACATCTTTATACAAAAATCTTGTTGATACATAAATTGTGTGATAAGTGATTTTATTTGCTGAAAAAATTAGGCATGTTTAAATAAATTAAAATTATTTTTAATTTCAATAGCAAAAAATGGAAATAGTCATTATCGGCAAGAATATTTCTTTGTCCATACTGGAAAATATTTCATTTTTGAAAGAAAAACTGTTTTTCAAACTACAAAATCACAAAAAATTAGAGCGTTTGGTCAAAAAATTAAAATACCAGTATGTTTTGCGTTTCTTAATATACCTATATGATGGAATGTAATACTAAATTTGGTTTGTTTTTTTTTAAATTAACAACCTCCACTCGTATGCGAGTGATTTTTTAAAAAATTTTTTGGAAGAAGTCAGTTTTGAAAAAAACCCTACAATTGTGAAATTAATACAAAATTAAAAAAATACATGAATTTAAAAGTTATAAATAATTGTCTGAAAATTTAAAAATCACGTATATATCATTCTTATGGTCGAAACAATCTGAAATATACGCTAGAATCTAGGAAAAAAGTTTTGGTGAAGTGAGATTCAAGTCTAGGGATTCATATCCAAAGTCCACAACAGTAATGATATAACGAAACACACCCTTAATTGAGTTCTACCCGATTTTTTATTTTTTATTTTAAGAAACTGATTGAAAAATTTAAATATCAAGGGATTTTTTTAAAATTTTTTACGATGTCGTATGAATTTTTTAGCGCGGTTTGAAATAGCGCTTTTTCAAATCGCTCGCAAAATCCTTCATTTGGCGCGCATGCAGCAATATGGGCGCTCACTTCGTAATGAATTTCACGCCTTTCATGGTGGACGGGTATGACGTCATTAACCAATAACGGGCGTTAAAAATCATTCGTATTTTCGTGTTTTTAAAACGTAAATTTATAAATGAAAACAATATTTTTGATTATTGTGTTTTATATCGTTGGAATTGTAAAAATATACTTTAAATATTTATAACGTTTTTAAGAATATTCGTGTTATCGGGAAGAACCCTATTGCATAAATACGGATAAAAAAGCTAAAAATAAGTTTTAACCTACCATTTTAACGACGGATTGTCAGCAGTGGACGTCCAGGACGCCAAAAGCCTGATGCCCTGTAAAATAGACAAGCATAGATTAAGAAATATATTACAATATAACTATTCGCATAAGCGAGGTATTACAGTACTAATGACAAAACATGGTGTAGTGCTGGTATGTTGGTAGGTATGTTACATATTTGCATGTGCAGATGAATGTAATATAATATTCTGGCATTTACCGCATTCATTATAGCGAATTGTGCACGATACAAAGTAGCAGACAGTTACATGAGTAATTAACGGTTACCACGTTCTGCTCAGCCAGCGTTCAGTGAACCGAAATAATGGGCGACACGTCTACACACTGTGCTTTGCGATTAGACTATGAAATTTGTAATCCCAATAATTATCATTATTCTGTCTCAAAGCTACGGAATTTGGTTAATATTATAATTCATTCATCCTGGCGCTGAAGCGTAAGACTGATCATATTTACATTTTACCTTCAAAAAATAAATTTATCAAGATTCACTACATCATTATTTGTTGCAACACAGTGCTCTATGCACCATTAGGTGCGAATAAAAAAAAAACTAACTATGGTTTTCTTGCCCCATTGTCTCTTTGTAATTGTAAACTCAAGACGGGATCTGGACTTCTTCGGTGTAAGTCTATCAAGATTTAAACATTCACTGAAGTAGACCCGATCCTGTCTTGAGTGTGTCCACATTTATTCTCACTGTCTTAGCTTCACCAATTTAATGTTCTGTCACTTATTTTTACTGCTTGTTATCCCTTTTATGCTTAACTCTGTATTTTAAAATGGAATTTCCGTAAATAAAATAAAATAAATAAAATAAGGGAAAGTAGTAGTAGATATTCATTAATTCATTCCCTTATCCGCTCTAATATTATTGCTCGAAGATATGTCTTACGCTTTAATCGTATTAGGACCAAAAAAGCCGAAAGACTTTATCGCTCTAATATTATTGCTCGAAGATATGTCTTACGCTTCATCGTGGTAGGACCCAAAAAGCCGAGTTGTAAGACTTTCGACGAGAATAATTATTGAGGTAACGGACGCAGCAACCATGTGTGTAAGCGGATTTAGCTGGCAGGGTCATTTCTACGAATGTCTTCAATGTTAGCTTATTGTACAAGATATCAGGTTCTCGGAAACTTGGAAGATATCTCCTGACAGTTGTCTGCAGTTTACGTCAGAACTACAGGTCGTGGTCCACACCTGACTTGTGAAGAGTACACGGGAACTGGCAAATCGCTTGGCTTGGAGGCAGTTTGTGGAAACCGTATGCTCCACATAGTTAAGGTACGAAATTCGAATTAATATCTGAAACAACCTTTAAATTATCCCATTAGAAATCAGTTCTCTTACTTCTACCAGATTCTTCTTAAAACGGAAGGAAGTTTCTCGTCATGGTAAATTAACCATTTCAAATCATCCCTTCTCCCTCTCCGTCTTCCGTCCTTGTCTCCAGTTTTTTTCCCATTTATATTCTTGTACAGTTTTCCACATTTTCCACCCCAGACGGCACTCATTTAGATAAAATTTAGTATGTTGTGCAAACGTTACAAAATTATAAATAAATTAAAACGTTGATAATTAAAAAAAATATATGCCTAATACTTCACATATTTATATTTATTTTTAAATACATGTTATTCCTTGCTGAGATATATATCACATATTAAATATTATATATTTATCACATTTTATTTTCTTTATGGATAGTACCTATTAATTCGACTAAATATATGTAATTCCAAAACAGTTTTTAAAATTTCTCAAAAAAAAAATCAAATTCTCAATCAATTTTCTCGAAACTATTGGTCAAATCAAATTTTGCTTTCTACAAAATCAAATGACGTAGATTCACTGGTTTCCCGCTTGTACATCGAGTTTTGTTATACGGCGTACTCGTATAAATGTTTAAATAGTGTAGTCACCTACCCACTATAGAATTAATTAAATGAAACTGAAATCACCATAGGTCCTGACATATGAAATTGGCGTTTTGTGGGAGCAACATAAAGTTGTTTTTTAAACATATAATATATTTATTTAATCAAAGTATGTACCATTGCTATCTATGCACTTTTGCCATCTCATAGGTAGTAGAGCCGTTTCTGCAGCACTGGTGCCACGGTGGAACTCGTACTCGTAAATAACGCGATATTTCAAGTTTTCCATTTTGTAAACTGAGTGACGCAAAAAAAAAAAACAAATGAGGAAAAAACAAATGAATTATAATTTTCGAAACACAAACACTTGAGTAAATAGCTGTATAAATTTGAATTTGGAATTCTTAACCAAAGAGAAGATATTACAATTTCATATGCAAGGACCTAATATATTATACACCGTGTCCCACGATGAGACCGCGAAACTCCGGAGGGTGATTGTTCATGGTATTCTGAGAAAAAAATCCTTTCAATCAAATCAAAAAGTTTTTTGATCCGGGCATTTTTAATAATTAATTTAAAAAAAGTATTAATAAAAAGCGACTATGTAATACTGGCTTCTGTTTGAAATGCTAGCGGTGGCGGGTGGCGGTGGGCGGGGAGGAGTGGGGGTCCACTCTGGTCACCAAACGCCTTGCCTTGTGCGGACATTCAAAATTCGAATTTCATATCTGAAATTGGTGCAGGTCACGTGGTGTTAGCCAGTTCAAAAATGGACGGTATTACACGCGTGAATTTTTATTCATATTTTAATCATTTTTTTAAGAAATTAGAATTGAGTTTTTTGAAAAACTTTATTAAGATTTTTTTCTCAGAATATCATGAATAATCACCCTCTGGAGTTTCGCGGTCTTATCGTGGGAAACGGTGTATAAGTTTTTAGAAGTCTTTCGGACTATAAAAATAATCTTATTTTGGCAAACAAACGGTTGGATAATAACATGTTTCGAATGTCTTTGTAAAAAAATGTATTTGATGTACCTGATAATAATTAACGTATTAATAAGTTAACAAAGAAAGGGGTTAAATTTTCTCTATTTAGACACTCGGTAAAGTTTGTGTTTTTTTTAAAAATCTTCAATCAAAGATTTTCAATTAGTTTTTGGGGAGGTTGTACATTGTACAGTAGGTAGAAATAAGATTTTGAGAAGTGGTGAAAAGAGGATTTTTCCGCCATCTTCCAGACCACGTCAGAATGTCAAGAAGACGTCGTAAATATGCAAAACTAATTAAAGATTTAGAATATTCATCTCAACCCTGCTAAAGCCACCCCCACCCCTTTGGTTTTACGAGACTCCGGATTAATAAAGTTATGCCGGCTATGTCATAACCACGTCATGTAAAAATTATAATGAATTTGAGGGAAATTGAACAAAAAATATTAGGTACAATCATAACAAATAGAAAGATGTGCTGGCTTTTACTTAAATAAGTACCTATCTATGTACATAATACATTATACTACTTATCGAGCTTTTTGTCAAAAACAACCTTACGATTTTTAAAATCTTCAATAATTGTTATTATTTGAGGTAACCTGTTAAAAAGCAACTGCAATAATTTCAAATACATTTTTTTAAATATATAAATTATTCTGTCTACAACATTTTTAGTTTGTCCAAATATCTGCACCCTTATCTGTAATTTGGAAAAAGAGATGATTGAAGCTTTTTCTAAGCTTCGATATTCAGATATTCTAATGTTTACAGGGCTTATGGCCTGTCATTTACTGGGTTACGTAGCCACTTGACGTTTTTTAACATTCCCTATTCTCCTAATATTCTTACAGGCATTTTTTAAATATATTGTAAATTTATAATATATTATACACCATGTGTTCTTACTGAACTAGCACGCGTTTTCCTTTAACAAGTATTCGAAGAAAAATTAGGAAATATTTTTTAAAGGACATTTTGAGTGTGTCCAAACCCTTGTGAATAAATACTGGGTTTTACCCATACGGGCCAACAAATCCACCCAACAACAAGTCATAAGCTCTATTAACACCTAGATAATATCAATATTCCCTTTCAGAGCTCTTTTATCTCTGTTAAGACATCAATTTATATTTTTATTTAATTCAAATACTTTATTTTAGCACACGTCCGAATTTACAGTTCAGGGTAAACGCTCCTAATACCGTCGGTAATAAGCTCAGGGTAAACGCTCCTAATACCGCCCCCTCCTCCAGTTGACATATCGACCACAGGGACGCGAACGCCTGCGAATTCCAAGATAAGGGGGTAATCTCATATAAGTCTCGGTCTTACCAAAGCGTAAAGCGTCACTAATGTGCCCTAACACCGACCCCCTGGCGGCATCCCCTACTCCTTTAGCCTATGTGCTCCTGGCTCCGAATTCGTAAATACTAAACTTGTGAATCCGGTTATTCGTAAACATTTTAAACAAGGAAGTTTGAAATGAGTATTATTGGATGCGTCAGATGTGAAATATGAAATGTTTTAATATTAATATTATCTATGATGCTTTATTTTTTTTATTGGCAGCCTCTACAGCATAATGGCTAAGACGTTGTACTCAGAATATGGAGGTTCAGAGTTCAGATTTCCGGTAAAAACACAGAAATCAATTGAAAAAAATGGCCAAGTCGTAAGTCCGGCATTCGGTGAATTGATTCTTGCTAGGTTTAGGATCCATTAGCTTATTATATTTTTCATATATTCTTCACACAATTTCAATTACATTCAGTTAATTCACCACAGCCGCAGTTGCTCTCCTTCTGCACTGTCCGGCAGCCGTAGCCGAGCGAAGTTTTCCCGCCGCTCAAGTGGGCCACGAAAATCGGGTTAGCTCAGGCTTCACGGCGCTTCTCTGCATGCTCCGGAGGATACCGACCGCTTCAGCTCATGCAGAAGAGCATCTGGCTTATATAAGGCGGATCCTGGACCCTGGAAGGCCAGTTCCCCTGGAACCAAGGTCGGGGAGAGAGGTTTTTGCAGTGCAGTTGAAATTAAATGTGACAGCTGGAAAATATTTGCAGCGGAAGTGGCGATTGTATCAAAAAAATAGTGCAAGTGGTGATCAAATGCAGTGCCCTAAGCACCATTTAGTGAGAGAAAAAGACGTTTTATGACGGGTAAAGTCGAAAGTTTTCAATGTGCCTACCTGTATAGGTAGGTACCGTGGGTAGGTACTTAAACGAAATAATATATAAACAAAATAGGCAATCGTGCTAGTAAATACATAGTACAGAAAGATGCTTTGAAGCAGTTGAATAAACATAATAATTATAATTTAATTTAATAATGTAAAAAAATATAAAACAAAAGCTAATATAATCACCATTATCTTCATTCTATATACACTCCCGGTGTAGAGCATAATATTATAGATTTCACAAATAATAGTGTACAAGTTGTTTTATAAATTATTTTTAAGAATTGTATGAAAAGTGGATAGTGGTAGCGCGTTTGGCTTCTGAGGTCATGGGTTAAATTCCCGTAGGATGATATATTTATTAACATGTAGTTTGATATAAATATTTAATGTGGAATACCTTGGACTGGAGCTGAAGCGTAAAACTGATCATCTTGCCCTTATGTAATAAAAAGCGATCAAGATACACTGCACTTGGTGTAACAATGCAGCGCCCTATGCACCATTGGGTGCGGATAAGGAAATTAGTAGTATAAAAAGTGCAAATATTAAGGTTTTTTGTTCGATTAGGTATTATTGAAATTTCTGTACTATTACGTTGCTGAAAAATATTTCCTACTGTCCAAAAATTAAAATTACACAATTGTTAGTGATTTCAAATAAAATTATGGTTTAAAAATATATATCAGTTCATATACAGAGATTGAGTAAATATTTAAATTGTTTAATAGTTCGTAGAACAGCGCATTTTTATTTTTGTGTTTTTAAGAGTTTTTTTAATATAATCTTTGTGTATTTTAATCGTATAAGTATAAAAATTAAGAACAATAAACACAATATAATATATGATTTAAATATACCCACATCAGATTATCTTAATTCAAATCTAACTTGGAAAATCTCTTCAAGAATCATTGTTCAGCTCTCTCTGTAGTAAAACGCCATATTACATGCACACGTTATATATTCGCGAATATTCAGCCTTCCTCCCTTATATTTCAACCCCTACATCTTCACAAAACAAGGGGAGGGATAGAAAGGAAAGAAGGGAAATGAGCAAAAAACAGAATGCAGAAAACGGGGAAGAGATTATGAGGCTCTTCTTCCTTTTAGCATCCTACCCCTAGTACCCTGTATCAACATGCAGGGGTGAATTTAAGGAAAGTTTTCAGCAAAAAGGTAATAGAAATATTGTTAGCTGGTAGGTACATATTTACTTCAGATTATTGCATATTATAGTAGATTAAAGTAAGCTGATAGTAGATGATTTGTATAATGACATTTAAAAGAAAGAGTTTTTTCTTAATGCCTGCAAAAACATAGTTATGTGAGTTTTTAAATGTTGTGAGTAAAAAAAAATTATTTATCTTATATTGATTATGTAAATGTTCTATTAGGTATAATACTACATTGAAAATGGCCTGACTCGACACGGATTATCTAGTGAATCGGGTCAGATCATTGTCATTTTTGTGATTATATATGAAATGTAAATAAATAAATAAAATAATTTATTTATTAGTTATTAGTAGATAATATTTTTTGTCGATTAGAGAGCAAAAAAAATAGGTCGGGCTCTATCACCTACTCTTATTTATCAAAAACGATAAGACTGAAAGTATTTTTCAAAATGTTTGAATAAGTTTGCAGTTTTGGTAACCCTGTCCGGATTCGAACCTAAAATCTTTTCCAATAATGGAAGTAGTTAGGGTTGCGGAGGCGACGCGAAGTCTGTTAAAAATTGAATAATAATTTCAGAAACTGATTTACTGCCTTTAACAATATAATCCTACAAATATTTTTGTGAAAAGCAGTCAAGTCTAAAAGTAATATTTTTTACAAAATATTTTTTACTTGTCCGCATTTCAGAACATCAATAATTTCGTATTGAACAAAAAAATGTTTTCTAGATTTATGGTTGTTTTTATGTTGATCTAAAAATCTACTTCTACTATTACTGCTTTCCCTTATCCACACCCAGTGGTGCATAGGGCACTGCATTGGTACACCAAATGCAGTGTATCTTGATCATTTTATTACATGAAGGTAAGATGATCAGTCTAACGCTTCAGAACCAGTCCAAGGTATCAGAAAAAAATCTACTTAAGAGGAATTTTTCACTACACTTTTTTGGTTTATTTTAAAACATTTTATGGCAAATACTTGATTTGTTCTAATACTTTTTTAATTAAAATGGAATTGTACATTTTCTTATCCAGTTTGCAAATTGCATTTAACAAAAACTGTATGGAATATTGAATGTACGTCACGACGCTTTAACAAGACAAGCTTTAATTCACCACGACTTGATTCCTATTTTTAGGCACAAGCCGCATAGGCTTTTTTGAAAATAGTATTCGCAAATTGAAATCTGTGCAAATACATATCGTAAGATTGAATAGATTTCGTTGAAAAAAAAGGTAAGGTTCCGGATTCGATTCCCGGTGATCACGAAAATTTGTTTTCGTAAAGAGATTTTAAAATATTTTTCCACTCTATTTTTGGGCTGGTATATAAACACTTTAAATAAAGTGTTTAAAAAAATCCAACCCTTTTTTCCAACTTCAAATAAATGTGATAGGTAGGTACATCAGCTACATACTACGAATGAAGGTATGTTTCAATATAACAAGGTTTTATAGATGGTTTATTTATCTCCAAAATTTTATCTAGGGTAAATATGTTAAATTACAATGAAGTGTTCATACTACCTCTTTCCTTTATCCGCATCTAATGGTGCATAGGACACTGCATTGGTACACCAAATCCTTGCATGGAGGTAATATGATTATTCTTTATCTTTATAAACAGTCCAAGGTATAGTATATATATGATATATTTTATGAGTAAAACTACACTTAAGAGACGTAGAAAAGCTGAAAAAATATTGTATTTCGCCCTATCCTTATAACACGAGACCACATGGGTAGCGGACGCAAAAATGAGAGTTTTTTTTTTACAAGAGTAAGATAATTGAAAAAAACTGGAACATTATTTCCCTAAGATTTGATGTGCTCTTTCGTTTAAAATGATTTTTATTTTGCTGTCACCTTTATGTATTTATTCTGATTGGACCCGCCACGATGAGAACTCTCTGGTAACTTCGTCCGAACGAGGATCGGAAAATGGAAGAAGGACTTGCCAGAACTGGACTCAACAAGGGCGGGAAATGATGATGAAGGACCACCAGGAAGGGCGAAGTATCCTGGAATACTCTGGAACCACCACGTCGAACTGACGCAGTGGGACACAAAACGAGGGGCACAGCACACTATTACTCACTTTCACCGAGGGGGTTTTGGAAATAACG
>JAGVSP010002628.1:0-27865 GCA_022494985.1 Micrasema minimum
TTTTTAATTTGGTTTTTTTTTTTTTTAAAATTTTGGGGGTTTTTGGGGTTTTTTTTTTTTATTTTTTAAAAAAAGAATTTAAGAAAAATTTGAAAATTTAATTTAAAAAAATTTTTTTTTTTTAATTTTTTAATTTTTAGAAAAATTTTTATCGAAAAAAAAAAATTTTAAAAAAAAACTTTTTATCATTTTCTCGAAAATTGGGGGTCAATAAAAAATTATTTACAAAAATCGATCCAAATATGTGTAGATTCAGTTCCGCTTGTCGTAAAGTTTTGTAAAATGGTGTTTTACTTTTATTGTTTTTTTAAAATAATTAATCTTGGAACCCCAAAAAGTAAGTCAACAAAAATGTTAGTCTAAATATATTGGTTCACCTTTACCTACAGACCCTCCTCAATCAAGAAGTTTTGCATTCCGATATCGTTCAAGTTTAATATTAATTAGTATCGATCCTTACCATTTGTTACAGTGATCGGAGACAGAATAAACGATTTCTAATATATTATACCACATGGATCTGAACTTTATACTAAGGACAGAGATAGGCAACGATGATACGTAAAACTTGGCTTTATTTATTTATATTTTAATGTTGTGCACACAGTGATATGTTAGGTACAATGAACTAAGGTCAATTTAAGGTAATATATACAACATAACACTAATTACGTGGACAACACAATGTACAAGACAATTTCTGAAGGACATGAAGTGAGCAAACAATAGTTATACAAAGTGATTATGTTATGTCATGTGTATGTTGTGTTGTAGTATGTGTGTGGAGTGTGGTGTGCGTGTTGGGAAATCTGAATATTTAAGCGCAGGAGACAATATGTAGGTTATAATAAGTTTGCGCTACTCAGCCTCCGCTTATAGCAGAGAGCCGAGTCGCGAAAACGGGTCCAAGTCGGGACCCCGCAAACTTTGAAAAACAAGTAATTGCTCTTAATAATGGGGAATTTTGAGCGGCCCTGGTGTTGCGCTTGGCGACAATAGACAATTACCCTAATTAAAGAATCATTTGGCGATTATAATTTTAAATTAGTTCGATAAAGCTCCGATGTGATCTCAAGTTAAAATGTATTGAAAATCTATGTTTATGCACGTGAAAAAATATTTCCATAATTTTAGTAATAAATAAATTTGTCAGCTCTAATGTGAGCTTTACACTCTCGCAAAATTCCTTGCTGAATTTCTTTGAAAAGTTGACCGAAGTACGAATGGCGTCGTACGAAGTAGTACGAAGTGACTTGTTACTTCCTATCTTATGTTATATGCATATTTCAATTAGTAAATACAATTTTAAATAAAACTGCGGTCGTGACGGAGCGGAGTGGGAATTCGATCCCACGCGACGATAGACTAAAAGTCCGCGACAGTCCACTGGGCCACCACCCAACTCGAATGGAGGGCATCAGAAGGAAATATTAATTCCTATGCATGGCAAGTCACATGCATTGGTTTAAAGACAATGCTAATCAGTTTTAGGAGGTTATGAGCTATGACAGATGGAGGTAGCTGGCTTCGCTTATAATGGCCTTAAATACGCTTGTCAGGTAATATTCCATTTTGTACCGAATATCACCCGATTAGTTTTTCAAACTTAACGAACGGATGTTTAAATAAAACCGGTACTTAAGATCTTACTACACCACGTGACTTGCAACCGCTTCCCATACAAACGTATCCCTCGATTTTCTCCTTGGAATTTAACATTAGAGCAATGATTTTCTCACACATTTTAGCTATCGACCAGATGCGTGTTTGCATTGTCTTACTTTTTAAATATTTTATTTGTTGAAGGAGATAAATAAATTATTTTTAAAAATAAGAAGATACAAACACGCATCTGCCCTGCGATTCCGGTCGTAAACCCAAACGTCACTAGACGCCCATTTCTCGCCGAACTGTCAAATCGTTTATCTCTAACCTTACTTATTCGACGAATTTGCTTCTCCAACAATGTTGATCTTTTATGTCTTGTGGAATGCATAGACCTTGAGAGATTCTACCAAGATTCTACACTTTGAAGCCAAAAATCCGATTACGATTTTTGACAAAGACAGTTGAGTGACAGTTAAGGGAATCGGTAAAATGTCTTAAACCTTAGTAGAATCGCAGCGCTGGTCGATATCTAAAATGTGTGAAAAAATCATTGCTCCAATATTAAATTTTGTACGGGAAAGCGGGCCCCAGTCACGTCGTCCCTCTTAATTGATCGTGGTAATTCTGCTCCAAGACCTTGGAAGGTTGGAAGGTTGGGCGCCGCTGCAGCAGGCGAGATGACAGTCGGATCCGCGGAGTAAATGTTAATCGTGAACGGCAGATTGAATGCACCAACGCCCGTTTCGATATTTTCCATACATCCATATTGCCTTACGTAACAAATCGTGTCGGAGTTAAACTAACGAAATATGCAAGCTCTGTGCCTAGATTTGACGTGCCGATGGCAAATTCATTGAAATGAATTCGAGAGATTGTTATGATGTTGATATTACCTACTTCGTTCCTTTAATACTACTATTACTCTCCCTTATCCGCATCAAATGGTGCGTAGGCCACTCCAAGTGCAGGGAATCTTAATCATTACATGAAGGCAAGGCGATCAGCCTTATGCCCACTTTATATGAGACAGTTTCTTGTTCAGAAAACTACACAGTTTCTTGTTCAGAAAACTGTGCAGTCTGTCAAACTTCTGTCAAAAGACACGCTAAATATGTGTATTTTTGAAACGCGATTGTAAGTTATTATCGTATGTTTTGCTCTCAGGAAAATTGTATATTTAGCTAATTATGTAAATATGTTATTTTTTTTTACGTATTTAAAAGCATACAATAAACCAATGTCTATTTAAACGTTTACATAAAAAACATTGACTGTTATGTCAGCTTAAATCTGACACTAGCACACAGTTTTTCATGCAGTTTTTACCTTTATACGGGACCGTTTTCAGACTGCACAGAAAACTGTGTAGTAAACTGCGCCATATAAAGATAGCTTTACGCTTTAGCGCCAATCCAAGATATCACATATCCAATATTTTTTTGTGAAAATCACATTCAAATATGTATTGAATATATTATTTATTGAATCGGCGTTAACATTGTGGAATAACATATTGAATTATATAAATAAAACACTTTGATTTTTGTCCACTCAGTTTATATATTTAAACACGACATGTTTAGGACACGCAGTAGGTACTGTCCATCCATCTACTGCATGTCCAAAACATGTCGTGTTCAAAATATATAAACTCAGTGGACAAAAATTTAAGTGTTACTTACAATCTTACAATCCCTCAGTGTCTCCGTATCGAAATAATTTTTTTTCTTTTTTTTTATTAAATACCTACATAAATATAAAAAAGCACAACTACAATTAAATATGATCGATAAATTGTGCCGTGTAAGCTTAAAACAATACAAAAGAAACGGAAAAAAGTGTATAAACAGAAAATGGTATATTATTTATAGATAATTGAAATAAATCACCCATGACGTAACTATTGTATTTTTATTTTTACGGGTGCAGTGAGAAATCAAATACGATCTGTCACTTTACAAGGCGTCATAATAATTTGCAAGTCAGCCGGATCTGAACTCTGTCCTAATAAATTACAAGTTGTGTTTAATGCCAGCCTATGGCACGATGGATACAACCAAAAATTTAGTGATTATTATTTGTTTTGTTTGTTTTGTACATTTTTATTTAGCTATAAAAAAATTCTTACAGCTAATATAATACTTATTTTTATCTAAATATTTATAACAGATCACAAAGATGCTTTTTATGTTTTAATATACTGTATACACGATTTCAAATATCTTAATTTCGTATATATAGTGTAAGAAATAAAATCTCTTACGAATATTCCAGCAAGCGGGTCTATTCTTGTTACCATTCCAAATTAAAACCGAATGATTCCTGGTTGAATAAGGTAACTGCAATACGTTATTCTTGATATAACTGCAATAAGTTAATTGTTGTGGTATCCAAAATTTATGTCTCGGAAACTTTGCTGTATTACATTAGTATTTTACTAAGGTTCCTTCTGAATTCATTTAATCCGTTTATTTCTTTGACAGTCTCAGGTAGTTTATTATACCTTTTGAATCCTTTGTACATTATGCTGTTCTGAGTACATGTCTTATTGAGATTATTGAGTTGTCTTGTATAGTAAATTAATACAACATTCGATTTATTTTTGTTAAGTGTGTCCAGTATATTTGGTAAAATCGTTATGAACTGGCTACTCAGCAAAGCAGAGAAAGGAGGGCCATTTTAATTGACGGATTTTTTTTAAATAAATTTATACTGCCTATTCTATTTCTAGAATAGTGAGACGTAGAAATGTGAAATAATTTTAAATAATTGAAAAGGTATTATACTGGAGAAACAAAACTCGTAGTACAACCCGAAAACTTGTGAATCTACATCATATTTGGAGACAAATGTGTAATATGACTTTTTAATCTGAGCTTAAAAAAATATTTTTAACTTACTAACTAACCATCACGCCATTTCCCCGAAGGGGTTGGCAGAAAGGATAGAACGCCACACCACTCTGTCCTGGCATACTTCTCTTGCTTCCTCCACATTCATACATCTTCTAATGCGCGCACGTGGATTATTCCGACTTCTTACATGCCCTCTTTCAAGCACTTGTTTTACTTGATCACGCCATGTCTTTCTCGGCCTTTATATTTTATATTTTTACATTTTTTTAGCCGTTCTTTCATCATCTATTCGCTCTATTTTTACTTAATATTTTACTAAAATATTTTTACTTCTTATAAAAGCTTTCATTAGTACCGCAGGTTAAGTAAAATTGCACAAATTATTGTTAAATGCGTTTCTTTTAAATTTCATATACGGATACTATTAATTTTACAAAATAAATATTTATATTTGGCCAAATGTATATGTTTTGAGAAAGTCAACACGAGGTATGAAAACATTCATAACCTGAGTAAGCATATAAAGTGACAGCTTGTCTATTGAAAATTAAATTACGACCAGTTTTCTGAGACATGAATCTGCCTGGATGCGAACCTCTGACCTGAAGATGCACATAAACCCACTTTAGCCGACAAACGCATTGCAAACAGAGAATTAATACGAATATTGAATCAATATGCATTTTAAATTTTATCAAATTTCAAGCCTCATATTGATGTTACATATTTTTAACGATTTCGCACAAAATCACAGAGAAAATATCAATGACGAAATTACATCGAGAATCGTAGAAAAATAATTTCAGAGAAGTGGAATTCCATATTTGAACCCACTACGTCAGCCATACGTCATCACTAGACATCTACGTCACACGTTTCAAAGTGTGAGTGTATTGGCCTAAGTGCTGGGGTCTGATGGGGTGGAATTCGATAATAAGAGGTGTCATGACATTTTTAGAAAATTTGTATGGAAACGCCCCTTCTATTGAATTCTTTTTCGAAGGAGAACACTCAGTTACTTTACACCTGCGCTTACAGTGCCCTATGCACCATTGGGTGCGGATAAGGGACAGTAATTTTATATTTTAGTAATACACTGAAAAAAAGATATAAATAAAAATAAGGATTGCAGTAAAATTTTCGACAAATTGTTTTAAGTCGCCCGATAAATTCGCAGCGTCCTAATATTATTACTCAGCGTCATGATAATACTACCCTACCTACGTCCTTATACTATCGTTCGGCGTCCTGATAAAAGTATCGGAACGCCGAATGGTTTATTTTAGATAACTAAGAAAAATTTTGAGTTCTTTATCAGGAATTCTTGCGGTCGCTTTTTTTAACAGGGAGATAACGAAATTCTTGGCAATTCTTATAATAAATCAGTAATTATGATCAATGTATTGATGTTTTATTTAAAATTCCTGTAAACTAGATTTGTTTCTATGTAGAGCTATTTAAAAGATGCTGACATTTGACACGTAATTACGTGGAAACAAACTAAAAACATAAAGCATACGAAATTATAAAAATTACTCATGGATATTGAATTTTAACGAAATCAGTAAATGCACAAAGCATGATATCATTCTGCCTTTTGTAATTCTACAATTTCGGCAATGAAAATCATCACAAGAATTGTTTACGAATTCATATTATTAAGGTGTGAGTAAAAACCAATAAATAGAAACAGGAATAAGTCATGGTGGAGCAGGGATTAGATCCAGGGATATCAGGACCATTTCGTGTGCGTGCATGAGAAGAATTATGAATGTAGAAGAAGCAAAATAAGCGTGCCAGAAAAGAGTGGTGTGGCGTTCTACTCTCTCTGCCAACACTTTCGACGAACAGGCGTGATGGTTACATATATAGAAAGACTGATTTATAAATCGAATTGAAATTTTTATATTTAAAAGTTTAGTTTAAATGCAAGTGTGCCTGGATGTAGAACCCGCGAATGGCTTGACCAAGTACGTCAAGTACTTGAAAGTGGTCATGTGAAAAGTCGGAATAATCGGCGTATGTGCATGAGAAGATGTATGAATGTAGAGGAAGCAAAGGAAGTCTGTCATGACAGAGTGGTATGGCGTTCTTTCCTCTCTGCCTACCCCTACGGGGAAATGGTGTGATGGTTATTTAGTTAGTTAGTAATATTTAAAAGTATAAAATTACCTTTTTTATCAGTATTATCAGTTTTTCTACCTATCTTACAGGATATATAAATTAAAATAATTTTTCTTATTAGTTCATGGTTTGACTTAGTAAGGAACACAGAGGTGTGGCAACGGACACAGCAACCCTTGGTATCTACCGTCATCCGGCGAAGGCGTTTCGGCTGGCTAGGCCATATACTACGTATGCCTCCCGAGAGCCTTAACGCCCTTAACCATGCTTGCCTATTTTACAAGGCATCAGGCTCTCGGCGTCCTGGTCGTCCACCGTTGACAATTCGTTGGCAGTTCGCGTCAGAGCTGCGGGACGTGGACTTGACTTGGCCTGGAGGCAGTTTGTGGATTCCATATGCTCCACATAGGGAGCGGATTTGGTATGATGATGATGATGATTATTTCATGAACAAGCAAATATAGTTTGATCTATGTCCCCTCAATCGAACAATAATTCGCGCATCAAAGACCTTGCCTTTTTAATTCTTAAAATAAATATTATTTTATTTATGATGTGTTCATAAATAGTTTATGTGTCATGGAAATTGAATAAATTAAAAGATCAATAAATTATATTTACTTTATGTGTTTATAATCTTTCAAAGCATCTTGACAGCTAGTAATGATTGTCTTCCCTCAACAAAGCTCAAAAACCAGTTTAAAAATTAAAAATAAAGTAATCATTACCTGAATTAAATAATATGCGGAACTTTGTAAATATTGTAATCGTTAATTTTGTAATCATTTATCTAAATTTAGAAAATTAGCATAAAAAACTTATTTATTAGCCGTAACAATGTTGACTTATTTGGTTTTTATCTAAACATTCAGTATTTTATTGACACGGATTATCTATGAATGATATGAAATGTGAAATGTAAATAAATAAAAAATATACCTTGATGCCTTCTATAAATATACATGGTCTAACAAAACTCGTAGTACAACCCGAAAACTGGTGAATCTACATCGTATTTGGAGACGATTGTGTAATATGACTTTTTAATCTGAGCTTGAAAAAAAAAAAATTTTTCTTCTCACAAAAGTTTTTTTACGTATGACAGATTGAGTAAAATTGCTCAAATTCTTATTAAAACGCGTTTTTAAATTTTGTTTTCTTTATGGATAGTACTAATTTGACTAAATACATGATATTTGATAACAATTTGCAAATATAATCGTACTCAATTTTCTCAAAAACTCAAGGGGGTCAAATCAAAAAAAAAAAAATTCTAAAAAATCGACTCCAAATATGATGTAGTTTCACTGGTTTCCCGCTTGTACAACGAGTTTTGTTACACCCTGTATAATATTTTATTCGATTTTTTATATAAGTTACTCATCAAAATTTAGTTTATTAAAATTTTTGTTTTAAAGTTGTGTATTTTTGTCTTCGGGCTACGCTTTTATAAGTAAAAAAGTCTCTTTTTCAACGTAAAATTTTTTGGTTTACCAGATAATGTATAAAATATCAAAAATTGTTAATGTGTAACATGTTACAAATCGTCAAAAGATTCACTACACTTGGTGTACCAATGCAGTGCCCTATGCACCATTGGGTGCGGATAAGGAAAAATATAAGTAAACGATTTAACCATTTTGATGTAAAGCTGCTTGTGATGCTTTTGTTAATTAGGTGAAAAATATGTCCATCTAGTTCTAGTACCTTTTATTATTTAGTTAAGTTTTTTTAAAAACGTTTTTAATTTGGACCAAATAAATGAACAAGTGGCAATTTTTCAGGAAAATAATCGATTTTCCCTTGACAAATCAGGGAGCGTCCTTTCATTATTTCACCACCCTTGTGTCACTAATTAGGTCACCATAATTGTTATAATGTATTACGTGATGATCCTCCAACCCATGTTATTTTGTGAACTCGGCCATTTCGCCAAAAACAACATAGACCAGCCAACCAACGGCAACGCCCTGCTGAGCGAAAACTAGGGTTGTGAAAATGTCCAACCAGAGTTGTAAAGTTGGGGCCGGAGTCTGAGTCGGAGAAATTATTTACTTATATTTAATTTGTAAGTTTAAGATACAAATACAATTCAAATTTAATTAGTATACGAGTGCATGGTCGAGTTGCCCGTAGTAATGCACTATTTTACTGTAGCCAATCATTGACCAATTACAGTGCTAACTCACCGATACGTAGAATGCACGCACTGGCTTATGAGTATACTAACAATATTGATGTTTTCTACACAAATCTAGTGCATTTTAGGGAACAGTGTCTGGATGCCATCTCTGGCGGAAACGAATAGCTACCTACTGTGTAATAATTTAAAAATGTCTATGTAAAAAGCCCTATGGGCGTAAAAACAATTAAATCAATAAATAACTTTTACGTTTTTACACTTTTTTCCAATAAACATATTATAAAGATACAATCATTAAGATACAAGCAGTAAAATTCAATGACTGATTTAAATTCATTTTATTACTTAGAAATTGGAAAAAAAACGTTTTGCCGTGTACGTAATTAAAACATGGGACATGGGACTAATGCCCACTTTATATGAGACAGTATCTTGTTCAGAAAACTACACAGTTTCTTGTTCAAAAAACTGTGCAGTCTGTCAAACTTCTGTCAAAAAGACACGCTAAATATGTGTATTTTTGAAACGCGATTGTATGTTATTATCGTATGTTTGCTCTCAGGAAATTGTATATTTAGCTAATAATGTAAATATGTTATTGTTTTTTTTACGTATTTAAAAGCATACAATAAACCAATGTCTATTTAAACGTTTTACATAAAAAAACATTGACTGTCATGTCAGCTTAAATCTGTCACTAGCACACAGTTTTTCATGCAGTTTTAGCTTTTACGGGACCGTTTTCAGACTGCACAGAAAACTGTGTAGTAAACTGCGCCATATAAAGTGGGCTTAAGATAGCGGTGCTCACGGCCGGTAGCGGTAAATGTGGCCGCCAAATAAGTTTAATTTTTTTTTACTGAAAACTGAGATAAAAATTTAAAAAAAACTAGTAGTCAAATTTCTTAGAATTTGATGTCCTCTTTAATTACTTTTTTTTGCTGGCACCTTTAGTTATCCTTATAATTGAAAAAATGCCAGAAAAGAGCCTTCCCCGCTTAATTTTTTTCCCATAGATTTCACCTTTTTTTTAAATCGGTGGATATTTTTTCCTAGAAAATAATTTGAGATAAGTATATTACGTTATGATATTTTTTTAAGCTTTGTGGTTTTCGATAAATTCGGAATATCATTTTGAAAACACCTAAATGTCTAACGCTGGCTTTAGATGCCACTTTAATCACATTTTTCAGCTTTGGTATCTACATTCAGTACGCCCCTTAAATATTTTAAAAAATCAGAAGGTGAGTCGGAGTTAAAAAGATTTTACCCGTTTTGGCAGCCCTGTTAAAAACTTGACCGTAAATCAAAGCTTTAAATTGAGCTTTATTCTAAATAGGTCGCCATTTTGTCTAACTTGTCACGAATGCGTCAAAGCATGACATTGTGTGTACTAAAAGGAGGTGCGGGAGACAGTTAGACACGAACAAAGTGAAGAGAACATATTTATTCGCAAACATGAGCGCGTCAAACAAAAACAAACACGTAATCTTCGACATACGACAGACAGGCACTAAACGTGGGGCCGTAAGTAGAGGCGATCGCAAATGAAATTAACAACAAAATATTGTAATCAAAATTGAAAACATGAAATACCTATTTTCTTTACATATTTTTACTAACTCCGATTCCTTGAAACTGCTTCCGAACGCCCTGCTTTCTACTACTGTGCAGGATAACTCAGCGAATATTCAGTCCTAAAAAGGACCATTTAATTGTACATATTTGTATACTGTTTTCACTAATGTATTTGTACTTGTAACTTGTATATTTACAATTAAATGGTCCTTTTTAGGACTGAGTTTTTCGCCGAGTTGTCTTGCACACTCCCCTCGTGCAGCTTGCCTGCACATAGATTTATGCAGGACGTCTACTACTGCTACTACTTTCCCTTATCCGCATCCCAATGGTGCATAGGGCACTGCATCGGTATACCAAGTGCAGTGTATTTTTGATTATTACAAGAAGCTAAGATGATCAGTCATTCGCTTCAGTACCAGTCCAAAGTATCACACATGAAATATTAATATAACAAATAACAAACACATGTCAATAAATATTTCATGTTAACCTCCTACGGGAATCGAACCCGCGACCTCATGCAGCCAAATTCGCTACCACTATGCTACGAGGCGGATGTTAATGTTTTTAATTTCGCGGATCTGATCTGGAAATATACACTACAACTGGCGGTCGACCGCTTAGCTTGGAGGCATTTTGTAAAATCCATATGCTCCATATAGGAAACCCAAATGGATTGATAATGATGATGATATGATAGAAAGCAATAATTTTTGGTCAAATCGGCTATTTGAAGGAAATATCCGAATTGGCAGAGTAGGTGACTGTTTTCACTCGGCAATCCATCTATCACCGGCTGTCAGTGTAGTGGAATGGAGTATGGAGATCACACACACACACAGGGAGGTGGACGTGACGTCATTTGAAGTTCAGGGCACGTCCAGAAGTCGGCCACGAATCGTCCGATTGTCTGCCGAAACAGGCACACTTTGGTTTCTGTGTCACACGGATTAGCCTCAATCTTGTTTTAGATGAAAGTAATAACGTATGTATACGAATCGACTGTCTCAACGATAATACACCATACACCTGCTGCAAATACTGTAATTGAGATATGAAGGCAGCATGATATTCAGCTCTAGATGACATTCTGGTCTCAAATAAGAACTTTGTATTAATTAATATTCCTGAAATTATAGAATTTGTGCAATTTTACTTAATCTAATTTACTTACTAATGAGAGCAGATATTATTGATTTTTCAACAGAGACAGAGAAACTCTGAAAACGAATGTAGATTATCTAGGCGTTAACAGGGCTTATGACCTGCCATTGACTGGGTTAAGTGGCCACTTGATGTATTACACACATTCATTTCAATAATATCTGATATCAGCCCAGCATGGGTATAATCCAGTAATTTGTCTACAAGTATTTGTACACGTTCAAAATGTTTTTAAAAACTAATGAGAGCTTTTATAGAAGAAAAAAATTTTTTTTTTCAAGCTCAGATTTAAAAGTCATATTACACATTCGACTCCAAATATGATGTAGATTCACCAGTTTTCGGGTTGTATTACTAGTTTTGTTACTCCATGTATAAGTAAAAAATAATTGATTATCACATAGTAATTTGAAACAAAATACACATTTTGAAGATAGTATTTTATTTGTGCAAATCAATACGGTATTTGTTAATGTACATAAGCATGTGCGATTTCACCCTCTGACATTCTCAGACTATCAGTTTCAATTTCTAATCAAAATATTTGGCTAAATAATTAGTGGGAGTCAGTAAGTTCCAGAGATAGTCAAATTAGCATTTACACTGACATCGATAGAAGAAACTTCGCTAATTACTTTCGGTCGCAAGTCAGAGTGCAAAAATCCGGATGTCCAAACTCAGCAAATAATGTTTAGTGACGCTAGAGTAAACTGTAAAACACTTCTACATGCAAATATTGAGGATTTATCCACTTTAGTAGGTTTATCCGCGACCTCTATACATTGGTAATGCAATGACATAGTAAACCTCTTGGGAGTGTCTTGCTGAATACTTTGCTAACAACAACATTTTGGAAGTTTATTTATTTATTTATTTCTGGATGATTTATAAAGCGCTGTTTTTGCGAGAAATCGCCTCAAGAGCGCTGTACAATGAAGAGGCTAGATCACAACATGTCTTGCAGCTACCAAACGCATGGACGGTTGGTATTTTTTTCTAGCCTCCTGCAGTTTAAACAGATTTTAATAATGATGTTCTCTACGTACCTAATATATATATATGATGTTTGTGCGAAAACCCAAAAAATAATATAAACTAAGGGAAATCCACCCATCATACCATATCCGCTCCCTATGTGGAGCGTATGGAATCCACAAACTGCCTCCAGTCCAACGATCGGCCGCCATCTCCCGTGCACCCTCCCAAGTCAAGTCCACGTCCCGCAGCTCTGACGCAAACTGCCGACGAATTGTCAACAGTGGACGAAGAGGACGCCGAGAGAACCTGATGCGTTAAACAAAAAAAAAAAAAAAAAAAAAAAAAATTAAAATAGGCAAGCATGGTGGCGGCTCTCGGGGAGGCATACGTAGTATATGGCCTAGCCAGCTGAAACGCCTTCGCCGGATGACAGTAGATACCAAGGGTTGCTGTGTCCGTTGCCTCACCTCTGTGTTCGTAACAAATTCAAACCACCGCACACCTAAAATTCTTCTAAGACACCTATTCTCAAAACTCAGAAGTCTGCTATTTTGGGCCCTGTTTAGGTGCCACGATTCGCAGCCATAGAATTGAAAAAACACGTGTGATGCAGGAGTTATAAAGGCGGGATTTTGTTTTGACTACGAGTAAACATCCGATCTCCAGAAAGGGGAAGAATAGAAAAACATATTCATTTATTGATACCACTTAAACTATCTATAACCTAGTTGCTCATAAGTACATATAGTTGAATATGACCCTATAGATATTTTTGTTTATATTTTGACCCAGACATTTAAGTTCGATAAGGATACTGGTCACCAAACCAATTTACGTGTGGTGTGCAGTGTGCATGGACAACAGAAGTCACAGCCATCAGTATATCCCGTGAAAGTTGTAATCATAATGGTTGATTTGTCGATTCTGGGTGCATATTTCATATGCCAAACACACGAGGAGGTAATGAGAGCGACCCACACCGCAGAAATACAATAATTCGCATGAAATGTGACAAGAACCTGGAAACAACGTTGTCAAGGATGAGCCAATAAGCCAAGGATGGGAAGGATTGAATTTATATTACAGAAACATTTGTCAACATATGTTTTACAACACGTATAAAAATAAATTAGAGCACATACTCGTATATCTAACAAGATTCATATCCATATGGACGGATTAATTGTGCCCAAGAATAAAAACAATTACGGACAGAGAACATTGAAATATTTCATTTCTAATTTTCCAACATGTCGCCCAATGAAACTAAATGAATATATTAATGTGAGATAAATTATTTTTATACTGAGAGATTGGTTGGAAGACAGAATGTACTTTATATTGATTCACCATAATTTGATGTAATGTTTTAGCAATGTATATATTTCTCGTATCTTCTTTTATCTGTATATATTTTTCTATAATTTGTTTGTATTTTTTATTTTGTAAACTTTTTTTAATATTTGTGAATTGAGTAATTTAATTTTTCTGTAACTTTATGTTGTTGTATATATTTCTATGATAAATTTATAAATTTAGTTAATGGCACCCGATGACAAACTGCAAAAATTGCGGTTTATCGGGACGGAATTATTTTTAAGTTATGATTATTTCTTAATAAAGACTCTTTAAAAAATTAAAAAATTAAAAATAGCTCCGTGATAGAAATATTAAGTGTGACGTTATATATTTATATACTTGCATTGCACTTACGTGTATTTTATTGCACATACGAGAACATACATCATTCGGCAAACTGAATTTTTTAAAATTCCTGTGCCGCTGCTGACAATCGTCGTTAGTTTACGTCAAAACTACGGGATGTCAACAAAACTTACAAAGCGTAACTTTACGACGCCATACTCTTGACAGTGGAATATATCAATGAGTTTGATCATTAAAAATTCAAAAAAATGGTTCACTATAAGGGGTGTTTCCATACAAAAATTTTCAAAAAATTTAATACACCACTTTTAATCAAATTCCATTGTTTAAAGATTCCAGCACTTCGGCCAATGCCCTCACACTTTGAAACGTGTGACGTAGATGTCTAGTGGTGACGTAGATGCCTAGTGATGACGTATGAGTGACGAAGGGGGTCACTAGCTGTCACTAGGCAACACTAGGTACGGTAGTATAAGTATGAAATGCTACTGCTCTGAAATTCTTTTTTGAAAGGTAAAAGCTTAAATTTTAAAATAAGAGTCTTTTTAGTCTGAAGAAAATAACAAGGTTTCAAAATTTTGACTCTTACTTCTGATTTCAGCTTTTACTGACAATCAAACAACCCACAACCTTTAACATCACCATCATAACATATCCGCTCCCTATGTGGAGCAATCCAGCTTTAATGTATTTTAAATATTACTTTAGCCGTGGAACACTGTCGTAAAGATTAGTTGGAAGATAGGTACTACTACAAAACATTAAACTCGCCCTTATACATACAACATACTGTTATTGTACATAAAGTTTTAAATAATCATTAATCATCATACCATATCCGCTCCCTATGTGGAGCATATGGAATCCACAAACTGCCTCCAGACCAAGCGATCGGCCGCCAGCTCCGGTGCACCCTCCCAAGTCAAGTCCACGTCCCGCAGCTGACGCAAACCGCCGACGAATTGTCAACAGTGGACGACCAGGACGCCGAGAACCTGATGCCTTGTAAAATAGGCAAGCATGGTTAAGGCTCTCGGGAGGCATACGTAGTATATGGCCTAGCCAGCCAAAACGCCTTCGCCGGATGACAGTAGATATCTACCAAGGGTTGCTGCGTCCGTTGCCTCACCTCTGTGTTCCTTTCAAAGTCAAACCATAGCACATCTAAAATTACTAAGACACCTATTCTCAAAAACTAGAAGTCTGCTATTTTGGGCCCTGGTTAGGTGCTACGATTCGCAGCCATAGAGAACAGGTGTGATGCAGGAGTTATAAAGGGTTTTAAATTAATTAAATAAAAAAATATTTTTAAATAAAATAAAAATAATTACGTCTACGTCCTTGTAGGTCAGCTGGCTGATGATATTATCATATATTATTGATTTATTGACGATTATTAGCACGTACTAAATAGTCGCGCGTTCGGTTCGTGCCTAAGTAAGGTGGGTAGGTGTAGGTATATTGTTTGACTATCTCGACTTTAGGGACTGGGCTCGTTAGCATTCTGCCCACAACCTTCTAACTACAACGGTAAATATTCTAGTGATATGAAATATGATATGTTATTGCCTTAGCGGGCACAAAATATGTGTGCCCCGTATACGTGTTTGGTAATGGAAATGATTAACAAGGGAAATAAGATGAAACAGTAGTTGATATTTTTCACGTATTTTTCTAATTTACCTACTATGCTTACTACTTGGCTTGCTTTCTAAATTGTTTAACTTTGCACTACATAGATTTTTTTTAATTTACCTACTATAATTACTAATTATATTATGTATATTTTGGCGTAATCTCCCTCACCAAGCACAAGAGCCTGTCTTTTTATTGGTGAGGTATAGCGTTAAGTTCCAATATTTGTACCTATAATTATGTCTAAGTTTGTATTTGTAAAAATATTAAATAAATATTAAATTAAAAAAATAATAATAATAATAATAATTTTTATCATATTTTGTAATGTAGATAACGCCCTTGTCCGTGGTTTTAATGGTGGGTGAAAAAAGTATTCTACAGAATAGCACAGCTTTTTACCTACCTTCTTAACTTATTTCTAACTAACTACCTAACTAACCATCACGCCATTTCCCCGAAGGGGTAGGCAGAGAGGATAGAACGCCACACCCCTCTGTCCTGGCACACTTCTCTTGTTTCCTCCACATTCATACATCTTCTCATGCACGCACGTCGATTATTCCGACTTCTTACATGCCCACTTTCAAGCACTTGTTTTACTTGATCATGCCATGTCTTTCTCGGCCTTCCTTGATTTCTACATCCAGGCACAGTCGCATCATATTTTTTAGCCGTTCTTTCGTCATTCATTCGGTCTACATGATCGAACCATCGTAAAAGACCTTTCTTAATTTAGTCGATAATGCTTGTCTCAGCCTTGCACTCTGCTCTAATTTCGACATTTGTACACCTATCATACATAGTCTTACCGCACATTCGCCTGAGAGATCGCATTTCAACTGCATTCAAACTACTTTCGTCCTTCTTTTTCCAACACCACGCTTCACTACCATACATGAGGGTTGGTACCAGAACTCCATTATGAACTGCCAATTTAGCCTCTTATTTCAGATGGTCATATACAGCTCATCAGGAGCTTAAACATTCCACTTTTTTTTATCTACACTTAAAAAATAGAGGATAATTATCCAGTTTTTTTCTCTGTAATAATCTACCAATGATATGAGTTTAATAATTAGTATTATTTGTGGTGACTAAGGATCAGCGCGTCATTATTTCTCAACCTACTGCCCCATTACATGCCCCATTGTCTCGTTTGTGTCGTATTGTAAACTCGAGACGGGATTTGGACTTCTTTGGTGTAAAGCCCACTTTATATGGCGCAGTTTACTACACAGTTTTCTGTGCAGTCTGAAAACGGTCCCGTATAAAGCTTAAACTGCATGAAAAACTGTGTGCTAGTGTCAGATTTAAGCTGACATGACAGTCAATGTTTTTTATGTAAACGTTTAAGTAGTACATTTGTTTTATTGTCTTTTTTTAAATACGTAAAAACCATAATAACATATTTACTTTATTAGCTAAATATACAATTTCCTGAGAGCAAACATACGATAATAACTTACAATCGCGTTTCAAAAATACACATTTTTAGCGTGTCTTTTGACAGAAGTTTGACAGACTGCACAGTTTTCTGAACAAGAAACTGTGTAGTTTTCTGAACAAGAAACTGTCCCATATAAAGCGGGCATAAGTCTATAGAGATTTAAACATTCACTGAAGTAGACCCGATCCTGACTTGAGTGTGTACACGTACATTTTATTTGAACTATCTAAGTTTTACCAATTTAATGTTCTGTCACTTATTTTTACTGCTTGTTATCCCTATTATGCTTATCTATGTATTTAAAAGGGATTGTTTCCGTAAATAAATACAAATTAAATAAATACAAATAAATTATTTATAAATTCCGGCTGTAATGAGTAGATATATTTATATCGAGCCAAGTTAAAATAATACTTTTGTTTTCGCACTGCGTATTTTCTACACGTGCACATTACAAGTAGATAAGCATTCGTATGACATTCGAATATTAGTTTTTCAGTTTTTATCCATTTACACCCTTTAAAAATAAATCATATTTTTAGGATAGATCGCCTTATTACATGATTACTATTATTATTATTATTATTATTATTATATATATTATTATTATTATTTACCTTATAAGTAGATTCTTTTAACTGTTTAAAGCTACCTGCGGATACATATAATTGGATGGCAGGCATGTTATTGTTAACTATTTGTTTTAATTATATTATGTTTTACCTGTACATCTGTTTGTATCCCGAATAAAATAAAATAAAATAAAAATTACTTTTTTAAAAAAAACTTTTGGCTTTTAGGTTAAAGTCGGTTTACGGACGATAATTTTACGATAAGAAAACATTGATGAAAAATAGCATAATTTTATGAATTGAATTGAATTATTATTACTGAATTATCATTATTTTTTATAATACAAAGCAGGAGTTAATTGAAAATTACAATTTTTTCCATAAATTAACATTTTTCTGCACTCGTTAATTTCACTTTCACTTTGTAGCTTGTGCGCTGCTGCTGTCTCCCTTCTACTCGGACGCATCGGCCGATGGAGTGGAAAAGAGATAGATGCGTCACAAACTGAACGCTTAGGCCGATCGTGCCTCTCTATCGCTTGTTCCGCGCTCTCGCTTGCACACTCGGCTCAGGCGGAACGTGACAATAGTCATATTTTTTCATTTCATCGATTTATTAGACGTTATCACGTCAAAAAAAGCAATCTGGCAATATTTCAATTTGTAACATACGAAAAATTTTTCCAATAAATATATTATACATAGGTAAATAGGTTCATATTTTATGATATGATATTTAATGTCGCAAACGCAGCACCGCTTTAGATTGCTGCATCTCTTGCAATGTACATTTAGTGCTTTCTGAGAAATAGATTATATTATATTATACCTAAATTAAAATATTCAAATCACGTATCAAGCTTCTTGTGATGCAGACTACACGCTGATAAAACCGGGTTAGTACAGGCACGAAAAATGCTTTGTTTTGAAAACAGTAGGTAATATTATTCATTACGAAAAGTACTGTTAGTTGAGAATATCATTCAAATCCAGAGTCTAGAGATCGTCGGTTCGAATCCCCACTTCGACACGATCCCCACTTTATTGAAAATAGTATTTACAAATTGAAATATGTGCAAATATCATAAGATTGCATAGATTTTTTTTTTTTTAATAAAATAATAATAATAATCCAAAGTATCGATTAATGTGGCATCTAACAACATTTTGAAAATGAATACAAAGACTTGTAGACAAATTACTGGATTATACCCATGCTGGGCTGATATCAGATATTATTAATATCCCAACAGTGACAGAGAAACTCTGGAAAAAAAAAAAAATTTATTTCTACATGACTTTATCTTTCTCTTTTGCCACGTGCACACTGTATGACTTTCACAGTATACCCACAAACAGGCTATGCCTTGGTGGGATTTTTGTTTATATATTTTTTTTATTGTACATATATGTGTTTTTAATGTATATCTATGTTAACAAAAAATTTTCTTTTGAAAATTTAAAAGAAATTAAATTTAAAAAAATATGGTTATCTGGGCGTTTTTACAGGGCTTATGACTGTCATTGGCTGGGTTCGTTGAAAATTTGTCATATATGGTTATCAGTTGATGGGCGGAATGGGGAATGTTGCAGTACGTCAAGTGGCCACTTAACCCAGCCAATGACAGGTCATAAGCCCTGTAAAACGCCTAGATAACCCACATTCGTTTCCAGAGTTTCTCTGTCTCTGTTGGGATATTAATAATAATGTGGCATCTATTTAAAAATGTATTTAGGAAATTAAACCAGATTTAATTTTACAAATGATTAACCATTCTAGATTCTAGACCGTGAATCTAACGCGCCTTCTGGGACCAAAAAATGTACAGTATAGTTTATATGTTATTTGTTTTTAACGTTTTTAAAAGCATTCAATATTTAAATATCGACTTAAACGTTTACATAAAAAACGTTATCTGCCAGGTGAGCGAAACGTCGCGCCGGCCATTCAATATTCCAAACAGTTTTCGCTTTATACGGGGCAGTTTGCAAACTGCACAAGAAACTGGTCAGTTTTCTGTCCCGTAAAAGGTGCGCTTAAGCTCTGTTTATTTGCAATAGGATTGACAGAAATAAGGGGTGTTTATATCAATCAATTCAATTCAAACTAGTGAACTTTAAAGGATTTATTATTTCAGCATGTGTGGGATTGTTATTTTATACAATGTTTTTGTTTACAAAAATATATTAAAACTTACCCCTCGAAATAGAAGAAATAAGGATGAAACAACCCTTAGAACCACTGACTACACTCCTGGTATTCACATAATACTATCTGTAAAGAAAAATATATGATTATAACAGTGCATGATTTATCTGTATAGAACATTTACTAATAATAAATCAAAATAAAGAATTATTTTATTTTATGTATTAAAATGATCAATACACACTGTGCTTAGTGTACCGATGCAGTGCCCTATGCACCATCGGGTGCGGATAAGGGAAAAAAGGTGTAGTAGCAGTAGTTATACTTTATTCATAAAATTAGTCTAGTTCTATCATCCAAACAACCTATCCCATTAGAAAAAATCTAATGTTTGGCGTCAGCAGTATTACTACTGCCTTATCCGCACCCAATGGTGCATAGGGCACTGCATCGGTACACCAAGTGCAGTGTATATTGGTCATTTTATTACATGAAGGTAAGATGATCAGTCTTATGCTTCAGAAACCAGTCCAAGGTATTACACATATTAATATGAAAATAACATGTCAGCAATAGATAAAATAAAATATAAAAAAACGGATATTCGAACAATTAGATTAAACGTAATATTTACATTACTTTTTTAAACGAAAGGGAGGGGGAAGGTTTTTTTGGTTTACTTACTACTTTCTAACAATTTACTGTTTAAAAATCAATGCATAGATGGAGCTAGTTACGCGCTTGCGAATGGTTTTCGATTCTTAACATATATACAAAATCAAAAAATGTTACCTGGTGCGGATATTCGCTAATAAGCGGAATGGGGAATGTTGTATTACATAAAAATGGCCACTTAACCCAGCCAATGACAGGTCATAAGCCCTGTAAACGCTTGAATATCAATATTCCTGATTTTGAAAAAATTCTACTTCATCTCTCAAGGGATATAAAATGAAATATATAGGTACCTACTCCCGTCTTGGGATAAATCCAGATTTGTGTACAAGGATTTGAACACACCCAAAAATGTTACATGAAGGTAAGATGATCAGTCTTATGCTTCAGAAACAGTCCAAGGTATCACATATTACACAGATATATTAATATGTAAATAACATGGCAGCAACAGATATAATAAATTTTAAAAAATTGGAAATTCGAACAATTAGATCAAATGTAATATTTACATAATTTTTTAAACAAAAGGGAGGGGAAAGGTCTTTTTGGTTTACTTACTATTTTCACGCAATTTACTGTTTAAAAATAACTTTTATTTTCTTTGTTTTGTATGCCAAGATTGAAACCACACGCATAACTCACACATAACGACTGTAATTCAAATCTAATGTCATTGTGCACATATACACAATGTGACAGTCATAACAGATTCATCTGGGAGGTGCGTCCGAAAAGTATGTGCGATTACTCAACTCCGCGTTTTTTTATGTGAACAACTTAGAAACACATTAGGCGAAGGCAAAACGAATTGATTACACCAACTTTCTACGAGAAATTTACTTTTATGACCCTTGAGCGACATAGAACCAGGATGTATGAAAGATGACAAAAGTTCGTATGTTTTTCTTTATGTTCTATAAACCCTTTATAGGTCATGTCATAAGTGAAAAACAAATGGATGGCCGGCAGCTTTTTGATTGGTATATCTGCAGTTTTACAAGTCATCAACACCTTTTCGACATTTGTACACCTAGCATACATTGCCATCACCACACATTCGTCTGAGAGATTGCATTTCAACATATTCAGTCAGAGAAGGGTACAAATCGTCGTTGCGCCTGCAAATTACATTATGTAAACAAATACAATCTTTCAGATAAAGGAAAAAACTTTTCAGCAAAAGCAATTTTCTCAATGGATGAAAGGAAAAAACAGTTTACTCAAAAATACCTTTCATTTGTTAAAAAGAAATAAACAAAAAAATATAAACATAATATGTCGAAATCAGTATTATAACAATATATGATTTAATAAACCAATAGAATATTCAATAAAACAATAGAATATTTAATAAAACAATAGAATATTTAATAAAACCATATTCGCAAAAAAAGGTTTAGCGGATTTTGCAGGCGCAACGACGATTTCTACCTTTGCCTGACTGGTGTTGAAATGCAATCTCTCAGACGAATTATATCGATATACACACCTAAATGAAATAATCAAATAATAATAAATAATCAAATATTAAATAAAATCTTTATAATTTGATTGTAACATATAATATCTCTTAATTAATAATTAATAACTAACGCATAATAATTTTAAAAAAAATAAAAATTATCTTGTCCAACATTGGCGATGGGCGTATTGGCGCCCATGTAAAAGTGCGGATATTTGGATCGCCCCTCATAATTTTGCAACAGCTGTTCAAATTAACTCACCCTACATTATAAATATTATATTATTCACATGTGACCAGGTGACACCAAATAATAATATTATGTTACTTGCGCTTCCATTATTGGACACGTTTTTTTCCTCAAAAGATGGCGAACTCTCCGTATCCCTAAAACTAATATATTTTAGTAACAAATATTTATGTATGATGCCATTAAAACTAGACACCTTGCCTTCAGTACCCCGCTCACCATTAAATTCGGTTTAGATAAGAGAAAGTAAACCCTAAAGTCTGAAAACGGTCCCGTATACAACGAAAACTGTTTAAAAAACTGCGTGCTTATGTCAGATTTAAGCTGACATGACAGTTAATGTTTTTTATGTAAACGTTTAAGTAGACATTGGTTTATTGTATGCTTTTAAATACGTAAAAAACCAATAACATATTTACATTATTAGCTAAATATACAATTTCCTGAGAGCAAACATACGATAATAACTTACAATCACGTTTCAAAAATGCACATATTTAGCGTGTCTTTTGACAGAAGTTTGAAAGACTGCACAGTTTTCTGAACAAGAAACTGTGTAGTTTTCTGAACAAGAAACTGTCCCGTATACAGCGGGCATAAGAAAGAATATGTGTTTTTATGTAATGGCTGAAACTGAAAGTAATATCTGGATATTTTTTTTTTAAAATTTTAATATAACATTTAAGATTCTGTTATCCAAAGCAATATTATAGACGTCGATATTTTTTGTAAGCAATAATATGCTATTATAACATTTTAAATTTTAGTTAAATAAATATGTAGGTGATACTGAGCTCAAAATAATAGTAAAATATTATATCGATTTATTATTTCTTTTAGCGATGCGACTGACATCTGTTGTTGAGCGTCTGTAACAATTTGACAGATAGCAATTTGAAGTCACGTCCGACGCACGTGGGAGGCGCGGCTTATCGTGTGGTTCTCAAAAGGTGCAGCGTAGTTTAAAATATTTATATTTTTTACGTTGATCTTAAAGTAACTCTATATTGATACATTAAATATAGATTGCTTAAATACAAAAAAATATTGATTACAGATGATGTCTTTTTTACGATAAATTACAGACGATATTATGTTATTCAAGATCGGATACTTCCAATCATCAATCAACATAAAAATGAAGTTCAATTAATTAATAGAAGTTTCAGTTTTAGATGAGAAAGATATTTTCAAACGTAATCTTATAGGGCTTTTTACATCAAGTTTTAAACATTTTTCTTTGAACAATCACTCGTAAAAATAACGTATTTAAAATCCAACCGACATTATAAATTTTTTGAAAAACTTATAAAATGATTAATACATTTCAAAAATATATAAAATTCACCATAATAAGAGAATAGGGTAACACACTGTAGGGTAAAAACTTTTGGTTGTCTGTAAAGTCGGTTTACGGACGATAATTTTACGTGATAACGTCATAAGAAAACATTGATAAAAAATAGCATACTTTTATGAATTGAATTATTATTACTGAATTATCATTATTTTCTATAATACTAAGCAGGAGTAAATTGAAAATTACAATTTTTTCCATAAAGTAACATTTTTTTGCACTCGTAATTTCACTTTCACTTTGTAGCTTGTGTGCTGCTGCTGTCTCCCTTCTACTCGGAAGCATCGTTCGATGGAGTGGAAGAGAGATAGATGCGTCACAAACCGAACGCTTAGGCCGATCGTGCCTCTCTATCGCTTGTTCCGCGCTCTCGCTTGCACACTCGGCTCAGGCGGAACGTGACCATGAGTTATGCTTTTTCGTGTGTACAGCCGGCGGCGTTTATCGATTTATTCGACGTTATCACGTCAAAAACATGTTATTTTAACAAAGAACCTAATATTTTTGAACAAGTCAATTTCTGAACACAACTAGGCGATGTGCGAATTTTGGTAAAATAGAGCTAAGCAGCTCTGGCGAAAAGCCGTCCAAAATATCAGGGTGAAAAATTCACCTCCAAAAGTATAAATAATGTTTAGCAAAATGTTTCAAAATCGAGACATCTGTCAAAAATAAAATCTTTACGTTGTTCTTAAATCATTAATGGATTAGATCATAGACTAGTTCTTCAAACAGTTTAAAGCGCTCTCGAGATGATTTTTTTACAAAATGGCGGTATTATTGCAGTGTCCGCTTGAAAGGTTGAGAGCCGCAGGGCTCAGGTAAATAATTACCTCGTTCATAAGTTCGTTATGATGCATTCTTGACAGTCGCGTGCAAGACGAAGGATAAGTAATACGATTGTGTGGGTGTTCATATGTACACACACATGCAAACCCTCAAATACTTGAACTCCAGACGTCCAGACATAATTATAAAAACAGTAGATATATTTTTTGAAACAATTTACTGTAATGCTGAACTCAAAGTCATGAATTCGAAGTTATTTATAAATGAAAAATGTTATAAAGCTAATTATAAATAAGAGTGCAACTGAATTTAGATATTTTTGCCTGATTATAATATTATCCATAATTAATTAAGTAGGTACTCGCTTTTATACATGGGAGTAACAAAACTCGTAGTACAACCCGAAATTTGGTGAATCTACATCGTATTTGAAGTTCAATGTGTAATATGACTTTTTATTCTGAACTTTAAAAAAAAAAAATCTCATAAAATCTTTCATTGGTACAGCAGATTGAGTAAAATTGCACAAATTAATATTAAAATACCATTTTTTATTTTGTTTTCTTTATGGGTAGTATTAATTTGAATAAATACATGATATTAGATAACAATTTGCAAAATTTTCTTTATAAAAAAATCAACTTCGTACTCAATTTTCTAGAAAACTATGGGTCAAATAAAAAAATTATATTCTGCAAAATGGACTCCAAATATGATGTAGATTCACTGGTTTCCCGCTTGTACATCGAGTTTTGTTACGGCATATATTTGAGGGCATTATTACATGTGAAATATTTTTTGTAAATTAGTTAATACAAAAATAATTAAAGAAGTATTGAAGTAGCCGTAGGCGACGAGGAAGAATTAATGAACCCAATACATAAAAAGAAGAACAATCAGTAATCCGTGGTCCCTATCCCTAATAGATTTACCAAAATAAATTATTTCATGATAATTTGGTAGAATAACTATTTATAATTGTATACCTACCAATAACCGATAAATGACATTAATTTAATGACAATTATTTTACAATACGTATTATTTGTACGTCGGCAGTTTGCGACAGAGCTGCAGGACGTGGACTTGACTTGGGAGGATGCACGGGAGCTGGCGGCCGATCGCTTGGCCTGGAGGCAGTTTTTAGAATCCATATGCTTCACATAGGGAGCGGATATGGTATGATGATGATGATTATTTGTAACTAGTATATATGTCAATTGTTGTGTCTTTTGTAAGGATAGGATGGTCTTTGGATAGGTATTGTGATAAGGTACGGCAGGGACGTATGAAATAGTGTCTGCCAGATAGGATGATAGGATGATAGTGTGAGATGCACACATGCGTTCTGTCCCCTCCTCTCTTTTCCCTAATCCCCCCTCCATTGAGACCCTGACCGCGGATGCACGGGTGGATGTCTGGGATGGGGGGCCTGGCAAGGCGGAATACCGGTCTCCACACGGGTGGTTGTAATTACTAATAAATAATGATCGGGGTAGAAACTAACATACCCTACTACTGTTATTTGGGCCGACTCTGGTTGGTTTGGGTGATGGAAACAATGACAATTATAATACATAGGCCAAGACGGTGGTAGGGGTACAATAAAAGCATTTGTTCGAGTACATAATCGTATTTTTATCACACTAACAATCTTAAAATCGCGGTTTAGCTTGTTGAAAAAATCGGTAGATTTGGCTGAACTGAAAAAAGACTCAATAGTGTTTAAAGCAGTCTAGGAAATGGTGGGGCTTTCATTGTTGTAACTAGTATAATACTATAAGATACATATTGTTATGTACTATGGAGCTTGAAGTGCTAAATTTATTGCGGCAGTCAAGGACCACGGTATGTCGGCTCTACTGCAGTGGTTCTCGAAAAGTCTTTGTGCAAATTTGCAAGACCTAAAAATAACCACTCGTTAGAGACGCTAGCTGGTTTCGGGAACTCATATTATTCAAATTAGCTCCGGTGACTCACTGGCGGAGCGGAGTATACCACTAAATTATAGGTGTATGGTTTATAGACCGTTCAATATGGACACTGAAAGCCCCACCTTTTCCCTACACTGTTTTAAAGACTATTGAGTCTTTTTTCAGTCCAGCACAACTCTACCGATTTTTTCAACAAGCTAAACGACCAACCCTTATGACATGTATGGTAGTGCAGCGTGGTGTTGGAAAAAGAAGGATGAAAGTAGATTGAAGGGTAAGACTATGTATGATAGGTGTACAAATGTCGAAATTAGAGCAGAGTGCAAGGCTGAGATAAGCATTATCGACAAAATTAAGAAAGGTCTTTTACGATGGTTCGGTCATGGATGATGAAAGAACGGCTAAAAAAATATATGATGCGACTGTAAGTGGATGTAGAAATCGAGGAAGGCCGAGAAAGACATGGCATGATCGAGTAAAACAAGTGCTTGAAAGTGGGCATGTAAGAAGTCGGAATAGTCGACGTGCGTGCATAAGAAGATGTATGAATGTGGAGGAAGCAAGAAAAGTGTGCCAGGACAGAGTGTTGTGGCGTTCTATCCTCTCTGCCTATTCCTTCGGGGAAATGGCGTGATGGTTAGTTAGTTAGTTAGTTTTTCTGTCCCGTATAAAGTGGGCTTATGTAAATCTGGCTTATCAATTGGACGATTCGCAAACGAATAAATAGCTCTATTTGTAAGGATTATTTTTTCAGTTCATTTTTCGTTTACCAGATCTATTCCCCTTTCTTCCCCCTACAACACGCTGCAGTATCATATTATCATATTCCTTCTCAGACAGAAGCCGTATTACAAAAATACTATTTTCATTCCGGCCATTTTACTTAGTTACCCTAATAGGGATGAACACAATAAATTTGTGAAAATAATCGAATATATTAAAACCAGTTACAAAACCTTAGCCGGTTATAAGTGCGAAAATCGTAGATAGTTTAATTACTAAGAGATAGCAAATATTTATTAATACTATATATTATATTTAAAATAAATTTTATGTTCGTTGGCTGTCCGTAAATAAATATAAATAAATAAAATAAACAAATAAATAAAAGAAATTTGAATATTTCTTTTGACGTTTTGGCTGGCTCCCGATAGCCATAACTATGCTTATTTTACAAGGACGTTTCCAGCGTCCTAGAAGTCCACTGCTGACAATCCGTCGGAAATTTACGTCAAAACTACGGAAATTGGATCTCAAGCTTACCTAATAGGCAGGAATGAATCTGTGAGTCTTAATAATATTGTTTTGCTTCAAAGTTCATAGTGGTGTATAAACATATCTAAATTACTAGGTTATTAATAAGATCCGCTATTTTTATTTGTATTCATCTCTACTAAACCGAATTTGGTTGTGATCTAGAGGTTAAAATCGCTGACACTGAATTAGAATCACTAAGTTTGAACCCTTTTAA